>JAJOZX010010827.1:0-17500 GCA_023014485.1 Bathynomus jamesi
TTTTCTTTAGCCAACTTCTTTCCGCAGCCGTATTTTGAAAATAGCTACAATAAATTAAGAAAGCTGCAGTGTAGCACAGCATTACATACTCTGCGGTCTTGAAGCCCCTTTGCCCGACACAGGTCTTGCATGATAGAATTTTAAGCTTATTTAACTGCGAAATATTCTTTGAGTCCATTACCATAAACAAGATATACAATCTCGTTTAGACCTAATGATTTGTGAAATTTTGCAGAATACCACAATTTTCCTTCAGAATTATAGTTCAGGGATGTTAGTCCCCTCCCCAAAAAGAGTTTGAAATTCATGACACTGCAAAATCTTTTAAAAAAAATATAAAATTGAAAATAAATCGTTTTGTTTCATCGACATATTTATTATATTTGGGCTTTAATAGTGACAGTTCTTAATGTATTAAGGGCCTATTGTCTATTATATATTTCTTCTATTAAGGGCCTATTGTCTATTATATATTTCTTCTATTAAGGGCCTATTGTCTATTATATATTTCTTCTATTAAAGGCCTATTGTCATTATGTATTTCTTCTATTAAGGGCCTATTGTCTATTATACATTTTTCTATTAGGGCCTATGTCTATTGTATATTTCTTCTATTAAGGGCCTATTTTCTATTATGTATTTCTTCTATTAAAGGCATATTGTCTATTATGTATTCCTTCTATTAAGGGCTATTGTCTATTATACATTTCTTCTATTAAAGGCCTATTGTCTATTATGTATTTCTTCTTAAGGGCCTATTGTCTATTATACATTTCTCCTATTAAGGGCCTATTGTCTATTATACATTTCTTCTATTAAGGGCCTATTGTCTATTATATATTTCTTCTATTTACTTTTAAAATACTTATTTTTATGTGGAATTTCCATTCAGTGTATCTTAATGTAGGGAATAATTTTTCAAAAAACGAATTTCCATAATTTTGTACATTTAAAGTAGCCCTTATTTTCTCACCTCAAGCCTTCATACAGGGTGACTACAAAGCCCCTTTGCATGAAAAACACGGGCAACATACAAACATATTCTAATTTCACTGCAAAGGGACTCTGTGGCCACTCTGTACTATCAACCCATCATCTGCACTTTAAGAAAAATCCATTCATTTCGGTTTTTCCTGCTGACAGAGAAAACAAAACTGTCGTACCTGACAAAACCGACAGTCTCCGCAGCTTATCTCCAGAAAGTCAGTCATACTCCCGCCTTCCGCGCTTCCCTTAAGAAACTAGCGGCTGCCGACCCCGAATTAAAATTATTATTTAGCCCTTTGAGTACCAGTGGGACTGTAATATTCCCCCGGAAATATAAGTTGTACTAAAGTGCAACTTTTTACAAATGTGTCTACAATTTTTATATAAATGTAGTTTAGTTGTAAGAAAAGGAACCCAAAATGTGTGTAATGTACGTGTGTTATTAAAATATTTGGTACTTTTCCGTTATATCCCGCAATTTTAATAAACCCTCAATGCGGGGGAGACAATGGCGAGCGCGGCGAGCCCATACAGCTGGGGGTCCGGGGGCACTTTAAGCTCCCCGGGAAATGTTTTGAAATCTGACCAATTTCAGGAATATTTTGAGGTCATATGCACTGGATATTACGATATATTCCAAGGTTGAAGATGCCGTATTTCCAGTGTCATTAGATATACGACATCCAGTACGATCAATAAAAATAGCTAACAACTGGAATGATTAACTAAAAAAAAGTTAACAACTGGTACGCCGTGGTGACTGTTTCACCAGATCTTTATAGGCTAGCATTGCCTCAGTCGAAGCTAAAAGAAATGAAGCAGTTAATGATTCTTTCTCATATTTCTTCTAGGGGTGGGAATTAAAATTTCATGACGTTAGAGATTTGTAAGTTCGGATTTATTTGAAATAGTGAGGGAACGCCGTTCCGTCTACCAAAAAAAGTAAGGGAACGCCGTTCCCACGCGTTCCCACAGCACTACACCACTGTGTATATATATATATACTTTATGAACCTTATGTTGTTTCGTGCGTTGGTCTCTCTTCACACGGAGGTCAAGCTGGTGGCCCCGCCTCTAATATATATATATATTGACGATTGGTTAGGTTAAGTCATAATATTTTCGTCAGTTTTAACGAAAATATCACGACTAAACCTAACCAATCGTCATTTGCGGAGGTATAACGGAAAAGTACCAAAAATTTGGTTTTGAATAACGATAAATCTTATACATTTTAGTTTAAAGAAAAAACATTTGTGGACAAAAGAGGTTTTTATTCCTAAATTTTTATTCCCCAGTGCAACGTTGCCATATTTCAACTGTCTTTGGAAACTTTACGAACTAAGTTCACTTTTAAGAGCTCTAACTTCGACATCTAGTGCTATCATTTGGGCACTTACTAAGTGGCTTGCCAAAATTATAACTTTATACTTCGGAATTCTCTTCGTCTCGGATTTAATACACTTTCAGACCTTACATATTATATGGGATGCGGATATATTTTTGCGTATAATCTACGTCATCAACGTTATTTGGTACAAAGTATACCTGAAAATGATTCGTGCCTTGACACAGGCATTTACTATAACTTATATGAAAGCTGCAACAGTGGTATTTTTATACTGTTTTCGGATCACCTGAAGATCAGGGCCCCAAGCCTTCTTTAGTTAGCCTTATAAGGCTAACTAACGAAAATATCACGACTTAACCTAACCAATCGTCAAGGGCGTACAGTTGACCTAACGATTGGTTTAGTCGTGATATTTTCGTTAGTTAGCCTTATAAGGCTAACTAACGAAGGCTGGGGGCCCTGATCTTCAGGTGATCCCTGTTTTCAAATGTATTTATTACGTTATTATAGATCCAATAATGGTGGGTTCGTACAATTAGAGTAACTTAATTGAGTCACGGTTAAAAGCTGTAAAACGCAGTATTAAATAACATGTGATCGATAATAGCAGTATATAGTATATTTTGTTTGGATGGCGTGATCAGTCAGAGCGTTGACCTTAAAATACGGCGTATGACCAAATATCTTGACCTCAGGTCACGAAAAGGTCACCAAAATGGCCATTTGGGTGACCCCCTCCCCCTTCCCTCGCTGACCAATGGTGGGACTCGTGGGAGCAGCGTATGGGCAAGAAAAAAGTTACCATTACAGCACTGGCTAACATGGTATAACACTACAGTCATTCCAGATAAATGTAGTTATACACTCTGGGTTGCGCAATGTAGATTGAAAATGTAAAATGTCTGGTTGGACGTTGAGCGTTGTATTGGAAGAAAAAAAATAGGGGTATTCGTCACAGGGGACATAAAAGTTGACAAGTAGTGTGTAGAGTCATGCGCTAAAATAAAGAACGTGTTAAGTTTCGCTTCATCTTACTTCGACTACAAATCCAAAGATATAATTGTACAGTTATGTAAATCATTCGTAAGATCTCATTTACAGTGTGCGGTTTTTAGTTTTGGTCTCCGTATGTGCGTAAATTTAGAAAATGGATAGAAAGGATATGCCGTAGAGCCACGAAATTAACTCCATCCATTAGTGGATTTCCATAATCTTGATTACGGAAATCAGATCCATATTCTCTTCAAATGCGGCAGCGCTTGAGAAACGATCTAATTCACGGTTTTAAAGTACTAATTGCTTTGGGTAACGTGTATCATGAACATTTTTTTTATTAGACTTTAGAAACTTGATAAGGAATAACAAATTGAAATTACGCAGTAAAAGACTTTAAACGAAATACTGCGAAGAACTTTTTTACTTTTAGATCATTGAAAAATAGGGTAATTTACTGGCGACAGTCATCATCTCGAGTACATTTGTAGATATGTTTAAAAAATCGTCTAATTAGATGTTTTAAAATTCTGAATTTAACCCTCTAATGCCGACTGTTGCCTTATGGCAACATGAGTTTGACAATCGATTCTGAGCCTTACGATCTGAATTTTGAGCCTTACGATCTGAATATTAGAGGTTATTTTGGCTTGAACAGGAAAAAAATCTAAATAAAATTTTCGACATGAAAAGGTTAACATGATAGAAAATATGAACCCAAATGAAACAATAACTCAATGGCATTGAAGCCAGTTGGAGATAACGATGATCTCAACGATCTAAAAATAACGATGATTACGATGAAATATGTCAGCGGGTTGGTAACTTCCTTTTCTGATAAACAAAAAAAAAATAAAAAAACGCGAAGGATGTACATTAGTTTTCGAAGATTAGAATGCCATACTATCCTTAGCTAAACTATTCTTTTTAATGATTAGGTAGATAAGATAAGTTTACGCGTGGTGTGGATGTTACCTACAGGGTGGCCACAAAGTCACTTTGCGTGAAAAATAAGGGCAACATGCGGATATGCTGTAATTTTAACGCAAAGGGACTTTGTGGCCACTCGCTATGCAGTTATACGTTTTCCATCATTATACGTTTTCCATCAGTCCTATACTTCTTCTTTCAAAACTGTTTTCTGTCAGAAGTGTCTGGCGGGAGAAGAAGAACCTTACCCGCCCAGTACTTTACTAAAATTTTTATTCCAGTTTGAAAGTTAATTTCCTTTCTCTGACACTCGACTTTGTCATCTTTTTCTCTCGCCAAATTTCCGTTTTCTCGAACTAACCTCGAGTTGATCTTAGGATCTTTGTTAGTTCTATACTAAAGATCGAAACCCCAATTCTGAATGATAAATGACGCCGTTAACATAAAGCTGTAGTAGTTAATTAACAAAGATGAGCACCACTGAGTTCCTATGCAAAGACTGTTTCCTAATATTTACAATAATATAATAATATTTATCATTATCATTATTATTATTATCATTGTCATCATTATTATGATTATCATCATCATCATTATTATTATTATTGTCATTATCATCATTATAATACGAATGCAACAAGCAAGTTACAATTCCCTCTATTACATCGAGATATACCTTACCTTCAGAACTCGAAAGTTTCAGGTTCGAACTTCAGAGGATGTATTCGATAAAAATTTGGCCGACACTTGCGACAATGAAACTAATTTGAATTTACCTAAAATAAAATAATATATATATATATATGATGAAAATAACCACTAATGAAAGATAAACACAAAATAGTGTTCAAGTGCTTTTGTGTTTTATTTTCCTTCGTGGTTATTTTCATTATATATATATATATATATATATAATATATATAAAGAAAAAATAATGACAATACCAAAATTAAGGACTTTGAAGACAATAAGAAAAGAAGCAGAAGCGTAGAAAATATCGTATCTAAATACTATGCGAAAGGAAACTGCAGATATAGGGATGGGCAATGCATATATGCACATCCCACATTATGCAAAACGCAGTACACAAGTGGATACTGCAAATCTGATAAGAAATGCATGTTCCACCATCTTACGGTCTGCAACACTTATGCAAGATATGGGAGTTGCAAATACGGAAAAAAATGCAGATACCACCACCACCCTCAAAGAAACGCAACGAGCGAACAGAAAAAACAAACATCAAAGAAGAGTGCCAATTTTTTAGACGCAGCCAACACATTTTAGCTGCTGAATACTATCCAGCAATTAAAAAACCAGCTGACAAATATAAATATAGGAATCCGAGAGCCGGACAGAAGGTACGAATAAAGGCACTTTGTAATGAGTAAGGAAAGTAATGAAAACTATACATAGACTTTGCTAAAGCGTTTGACAAGTGTGACCACGGAATCATAATACATAAACTGAAATATATGGAAATAACAGGAAAAGTAGGGAAATGGGTATATAATTTCCTTAGTGAGCGGCGGCAAGTCGTTACAGTACAAGGAGTATCTTCATCAGAATCAGAGGTCTTCAGCTCAGTACCACAAGGAACAGTATTAGCTCCACTACTCTTCATAATCATGCTAACTGACATAGATGAGGAAGTTACCAGAGACAGCACAGTAACATCCTTTGCGGATGACACAAAGATCAGTAGAAAAATAAGAAACCCAGAAGACATAAGATCCCTACAAACCGACATAAACAGAATCTACAAGTGGACGGAAGACAACAATATGAAGTTTAACACCGAGAAATTTCAGCTATTACGGTACGGAAAAAGAGAAGACCTAAAATCCATGGAATATTATACCCCAAATGGAGAGGAAATTCAGAGAAATCCCAGAGCAAAAGATTTAGGGGTTGTAATGACGGATGATGCGAAATTTGAGACACAAAATAAGATAGCAGTAAACAGAGCAAAGAGAATAACGGGACAGATATTGAGAACCTTTAAACGAAGGGATAGGAATGTAATGATTCCTCTACTGAAAACCCTGATAATACCCAAATTGGAATACTGCTCGGTCCTAACATCCCCATATAAAAAAGAAGACATTAGACAGCTGGAAGGGATCCAGAGAAGCTTCACAGCCAAGATCAATGGGTGCAAAGAACTAAATTACTGGGAAAGGTTACGCGAACTAGACCTATACTCACTGGAAAGGAGAAGAGAGAGATACACCATTATTTACACTTGGAAAATAATGGAGAAACTAGTCCCTAATCTTACTTTGAACCCTATAACTCCCCAAACAACGGTGGACAGTAGAAACGGCAGACTGTGCCGTATTCCCAAATTGAAGGCGAGACAGGGCACATCCTTAACCCTGAAAGAAAATAGTTTTGTAGTGAGAGGACCAAAACTGTTTAATCAGTTGCCCAAAGACCTAAGAAACACAAAGTGAGTTGCAGTGGAAATCTTCAAAAGAAGACTAGACGCCTGGATCAGAACAATCCCCGATGAGCCAGGCGTACCTGGCTAAGTGAGGTGGAGAGCGCAAGAATCAAACTCACTACTTCACCAGGCCAATTCGAGAGGAGGGGCGACAAGCTTGACCTTCGCGAAATGAGAGATCATCACGCAAAACCTTTGTAAGGTTGTAAGGTGTATATATATATGAAAATTATTTCACGAAAGTAACACGTGAAAAATATTTATGATGAATAAAACCACGAAAGAAAGGAAACACAGAGTGGTGCTCAAGCGCTTTCGTCTAATGACATCCTCAGGAACACTGAAGTAAATAAAGAGTTCGAGACTATATATAGGTCACAAAAAAGAAAACTACGTATATTCTTGAACACTCTATTTACTTCAGTGTTCCTGAGGATGTCATTAGACGAAAGCGCTTGAGCACCACTCTGTGTTTCCTTTCCTTCGTGGTTTTATTCATCTATATATATATATATATATATATATATATATATATATATATATATATATATATAGAGGGTGATTACAAATGATCTTCCCTATTTTAAACATTTATTATGAAAAAACTAACAAAGCTACAGCGAAAAGCAAGATATACGAATAAAGAATATTTCAGGGAATTTTTATTTGTAATATTGAACATGTCAGAGATAGCCCTAAAGTTAACGTGTTTTGCGTTGTTCTTACCGCTGAGAAAGTGTACGATCCATTCTTCTTTGCTGAACAAACAACGGTATCATTTACCACGATATGCTACAGCTGTGGTTGATGTCCCAGCTACTAGAGGACGAAGCTGATGTGTGGTTTCAGCAGGATGGTGCGTCACCCTCATTTCCACAATGAGGTTACAACATTCCTGAATGAGTAGGCCCTACTTGCCTGATCGTTGGATCGGGCGTGGGGAGCCCATTCCTTGGCCGGCTCGTTCGCCTGATCTAACCCCCACTTGACTTCTTCCTCTGGGGCTATTTCTAAAGTGAAGTTTTGTTCCACCAATGACAACAACTTTGGAACATTTGAAGGAAAGGATACGTGAGACTGTTAGAAAAGTTCAGTATGATATGCTACGAAATGTATGGAGGGAAATAGAATACCGCTTTGATGTCTGCAGAACCACAAAAGGAGGAGCTCATAATGAACTTCAATAACTTGTAAATAAAACTATTTGAGTTCTTCTTTATTTGTATATCTTGCTTTTCGTTGTAACTTTATGTTTTTCATAATAAATGTTTAAAATCGGGAAGATCATTTGTATATATATATATATATATATATATATTATAACCAGAAAACTATCAATTTATATCTTAACAACTACAGTACACACTTCGGATCACCTGAAGATCAGGGCCCCCCCAGCCTTCGTTAGTTAGCCTTATAAGGCTAACTAACGAAGGCTGGGGGCCCTGATATTCAGGTGATCCCACACTTCCTCTCAATAAACTTAGGTCCAATTTTGATTAATTATATAACAACTTAATTTTATACATAAGAACGTATCACAATTCTAACTAATTAATTTTAACATTTAACTTACCGAAAACTACGTATTAAATTTCATATAATTCTTCCTACCATACAAATAATACCTAGCATTGTTTCGTTCAAACGGAATCTTGGTATGTAAACATATTAAAATGTTAGTTTAACAGATGAACCCCAATTGCAAATACAACCTAACTCATACCTTGAAATTAAGAATTAAACATATTCGCATCAACATCTGACAAAAGCGAGGAAACACACATTCCCTCATCATGTCACTTTCACAAATCATTTCAGGCACACAGCTACACAAACCAACCAATCACACATTGGTCTCAAACCATTCCTCCTAACTTTTATGTAACAAAATAGTCAAGTAAAGTACCCAAAGTCAAACTTCAATAAAAAGTGCATTCTTTAACAGTGTTTATGGAAATTACGTGAGCTGCAACTTTATTTCACTCTTTGGCAACTCTATTGTCAAAAAACAAAGCACTTTCCAATATCTGTATTGAACCTCTTTTTCTCCTTTAATACAGGGTGTTCAAAAAGAAACGCAACCCGAAACAGAAAGAAAAGGGTTAAGTTACAATGATTAGGCATTCTCCAATGGGTTCGGGTTTCTTTTTGAACACCCTGTGTAAGTTTCTTGCTTTTATTGTTATGCCTCTGCCGTTCATTTCGGATGGAATCAATATGAAATCTTTTTAGTATTTTAAAAATCTCATTCTAATTTTTTTTAAATGAAAATAAATTAGTTCTCTTCGTACGAAATTTGTAATTTCGTAATTTGCCGCTTGTTTTAGAGAAATCTCTAATTTATTGATACTTTGCACGTCGATATATATATATATATATATATTATATATATATATATGTGTGTGTGTGTGTGTGTGTGTATACTGTATATATGAGACCAAGATCATACTGCACACTCTGGAGTAGCGTTTAACTCATGATTTTGTAATCAAAGTTTCTCAAAATGAAACCTGATACCCAACTTTAATGTGTTTTTTTTATTAATTTTTCCCGACAGTCTCTAATTTAGTTTATGGTTATAATCTAATTTGTTTCTTCTTCGTACTTTCGTTAAGCACAATTGTCTCATCTCGCAAGATGGTCTGTCTTGATGCCACTTTATCATTCAACTGTGCTCCTTTCAAAGAACAGGGTACTAAATATATCGGATTATTCGAACAAACTATACCCATAAATATTTTTCTCCTGATGAACCATCTAAAAGTTAAATAAAACTTAAGGATTCCTACTCCTGCCCGTCCTCGACAGTTTATACAAGGAATATTTCGAATCCTGCCTTTCCCTTATACCTTTTTCACAAACCCTGTTTAGCATTATGTTCGCAATGACTTCGCGCGATGGAGTGAAACTCAGGCGTTTGATTCCTTCTTTCCGTAATTCAACGATCTTTTTCCTTCCATTTCCTTCACTAGACGAGATATGAATCTTGATGTGAAACTCAGGCGTTTGATTCCTTCTTTTCGTAGTTCAACGATCTTTTTCTTCCATTTCCTTCACTAGACGGGATATGAATCTTTTTTACGCTACCTTTTCTGGATATTAAAGTTTATAGAAGAACCCTGGGATTCTTCTTCGTGGTATACGGGAAACCCACCATACAGAAATGTGCATGCGCTATTACGCATGTGTTAATCTGAAGGTCCTGGGGTTCGAATCTTGTCTCGTGATTCTTTGAGTTTTTCGTGGTGGATGTAGTGGTTCAGACTCAACGAACAGCTGTATGTCCTCTCCGTCATATGACTTAGCTGTTACGAAGGAGGTTAGTACACAACCCCCAAATATAATTATCATTACTTTCCACACAACTTCCAACATGTAAAAAGACTCTGTTGCAATTTCTTTATATCTAAAGGATTATCGCAGACCCTAAATTCATAGATTAAGAGATTGACCACTTTATCCTTAATCATTCATTCTACTAAGCTATCCCTCCATCTTTCGGTCTACGTCAGTGGTTCCCAACCTTTTTTAGGCCAACGCCCCTCTATGTCCATCAATATTTGCTGGTGCCTCCTCATAAAGATAATAATATAACATGATAAGTGATAAGTTATTTATTAATAGAAGGTAACAATTTTACAGTTTCCTAGTCCCCTAAGATTCTCAAGCGCCCATTGGGGGAGGGGGCGCCCACGTTGGGAACCACTGGTCTTCGTCGTGGCCATGTCGCAATACTACTGAACATAGATCATCGAAGTTAAGCGACATTGGGTCTGGGTAGAAACAATGTTAAAGAAAAGTATTTTAGACACGACAAGACACTAACGAGTGTTACGGAAGAGAAAGATTAGGTATTATTGTTTCCGACACTCTTAAACCGAGTGAGCAATGTATCGAAGCGGTCAGAAAAGCAAATAGAATCTTAGAATTTATTGGTAGGTCATTTGAATTTAAGCTGGAGAAAACAATGCTGGCATTGTATAATTCCTTAGTACGCCCCCACCTGAAATACTGTGCTCAGTTCTGACCCCCATACATACTTACGACAGGACATAGACAGAATGGAGAGAGTGCAGCGACTGGCAACTAAGATGATCCCTAGACTCAGAAACAAATTATACACTGTCCGTTTAGAAACGTTAAATTTATTCTCATTTGTAAAAAAGCGTTTTCGAGAAGATTTAATCCAGGTGTTTAAAATGATTAAAGGTTTTGATAAATCTCGACGCCGAAAAATATTTCACCTTCAGAAATGCAGATAGAATTCGCGGTAATGGTCTCAAATTCGTGGGTAAATATTTTAATTCTAATGAAGTTAAACATTTTTTCTTCAATCGTATAGTTAATTTGTGGAATGGATTTCCAGCCAGCGTAGTTCAAAGATATTCGATCGAATCCTTTAAAAAGAGTTAGAAGCATTTGTTAGTGCGTAGAAGTATTGTAGAATTTTTACTCGGATTCCCCTCTTTACTTTAAAATTTTCACTTTAGCTTTAAATTTCTTTCCTACCTCTCAACCTCTTTTCTCTGCTTTGCTTTAAAGTTTTCGCTTGTCTTTAAATTTTCTTACTTCTTTTAACCTTCCTTCTTAAACAGACAGCCTTTTAGGGACCAGCCGGTCTGTTGCTGTTTGGTGTCCTCTGTATTCCTTTGTATTCTTTTGTAGTAGTTGGATCATGTAACAACCCAAAGTTCGGATCCTACGTAAATCTATAGGTCCCTTCCGTCACATGGCCTTTACCGTTACGAAAGAGGTTAAACAACCCCGAAAATACACTCCCTCCACCTTCGTTAATTTAACACTAATCTCCTCGTGATACCATTATGATACTCCTCACTCTTTCACCTACTGAACAGCGTAGTATTCTAATTTCTTACCTTATGATTTTCTTATACATCTAATCCATAATTCATCTATAAATTGAACTCCTATGAATGTATGTTATCTACACTATAACAACATAAGAATGGTTACTGGCTAAACTGCACCTCTTTAGGCAACTCCTTAGTTAACAAAAAAAAACTTTCTACGCTTTTACTCAATACTCGTGAACCTTATCCCCTCGCAAGTCATTCCCCTCGGCATATGTCCCTGGAACACATGGAGATTTGTCCACAGAATTATCCTAACATAAATACGCCATTAGGAGAGCTAACGAAAACAATCCCATCTTCAAACACATCAACAGTCATAATCACCCCATTACCTGGAACGCTGCCACCATAGTTTACAAATCTTCCCTTCTATCCTCACATCGAGTTATGGGATTTACGTTAATTAAACATCATTCCAACCTCAGTTGTTGCTCATTATTCTATTTGTTTGGTAACATTTAAAAAATATATAATTGATTCTGACTAAATACTGGAAACAGATTTCCATATAAAATCAATTATTATTATTATTATTATTATTATTATTATAATTATCACCATTATCATTATTATTATTATGATTATCATTATTATTATCATTATTATTATTTGTTGCTATAGTATTTCCTGCTAAAAAAAAATGCCTTTCCACACCATCTCTTCCTTCTCCCACCACCCATAATTCCACCCTCTTCCTGCCTCACCATTTTTCCCCTCTATGCACGGATGTAAGTATTTTGTCATCTCCTCCCGACCTTTCCTCACTCACACCCGAGAAGGTCAGGTTTTGGTGGAAAGCTCCTCCTGCTTCGCAATAAATCTTTCCATTTTCACTGTGGCTTTATAATTCAGTGGTTCCCAACCTTTTTTAGGCCAACGCCCCCTTATGTCCATCAATATTACTGGTGTCAGCTCATAAAGATAATAATATAACGGGATAAGTGATAAGTGATTTATTATAGAAGGTAACAATTTTACAGTTTCCTAGCGCCCCCTTAAGATTCTCAAACGCCCACTGGGGTAGGGGGCGGTGGCGCCCACGTTGGGAACCACTGCTTTATATCATTTGAATGAATAAACTCAAGACTTGAAAACATTTTTTTTATGTTAAACTCCTCATTATCGTTTAACTGAGACTGAAATACTTTCTTATTCACTATATCAGTGGTTCCCGACGTGGGCGCCACCGGCCCCCAGTTGGCATTTGAGATTCTTAGGGGGGCGCTAGGAAACTGTAAAATTGTTACCTTCTATTAATAAATCACTTATCACTTATCCTGTTATATTATTATTTTTATGAGGGGGCACCAGCAAATACTGAAGGACAAAAGGGGGCGTTGGCCTAAAAGAGGTTGGGAACCACTGCATTATATGAAGGAAAATAAAGATCCTATCTCCATTAATGCTACTCCAATTATACCACAGTAGGAATAAATCATTTTCATTGAAGTTTCCGTGTACATTTCCTTTCAAAAACCTAATCTCATGTTGGGAAGGCGAGGAAATTCACTACCCATACTACTTTTTTGCCACTGAGCATAATACAGACCAAAAAAATTTTAAATAAAAAAATAAATATATCGTGCTTAATATGAGCACGTAAACACTATTGTTCTCATGATTGCCCTCACGAGGAAGTGCGAAAGAAAACCTTTCTCTAATCGCCAGTTAATAGATACAGAGGAAAATTAGTTTTCTGAAATGTGGAAGCGAATGGACAAATAATGTTTCTTTTTATGTCACATACTACGTGTTGTACAAACAACTTTAATAAATTATTGCCACTCAACAAGATCTTGCAAAGTATGATAAGAATACACGAGTTGTAAGTAGATTGTCAATAAAAATTGTGACTAAAATGTTTAGTTGCATAAATGTAATTACTATTACTATGTCATTACTATTCTCTTACTTTTATTTTCCTAACAACGTTTTTTTGTTTTTTTTTGCTTCATATTTAATTGATGTTGCGTGAATCTTTTGAAAAATGGAATTTATCACGTGAAGTGTCACGAAAGAAATTTTGTTTTATTATCGAGTCACGGAGTGAGATAAGGAAGAAATAACCCTCTTTCGTCCATTTGGAAAGTCCTATCTATACCCTATATCCTTCTGCACACACACACACACACACACACACACACACCACCTATGTGTGTTTTGTTTTATATATAATTGTAGAGTTAAAATTTTTACTTTTTAACCTTACTTTTAAATAAGATCATTATTTTATTCTAGTTCTGACACAAAATTTCTCTTATTTGAGACTTTTTCATACATTTTAGACCATTTTATCCTCTTATTATCCATCATAATTTTCCGTGTTTGAATTTCTCTTCTAGACTGCCATTCATCGCCTTATTCCTTATTATTTGAACTACAATTCTCATACTATTTGCTTATCATTTTTCTTTTTCATTTCCATTTGCAGCCATACTTGAATTTCATTTCCTTATAGAAAACTACTTAAATTTTCCTCACACTCAACGTAATTACGAGTTTTTGCTAAAATGAAATAATTTTCCATATTAATTTTTTTCTTTTTTTCTTTTTTTCAACCCGAAGTGAATTAAAAAAATAAACAAATATTTTAAATTTTAAAGTTATATAATAATAATTTCTCAATGAATTAAAAATTTTTAATGAATATACGAGTTTTCAATTTGTAGAGTCGAAATGTAAATTATATCAGCCGATCTTAATTAGTTAAAATTACCAGCAACTCTTAATTTGTTAATTTTAACGTTAAATATACACTGCATAATTATATTAAAATGATTGAATAAAAATATATAAATTATTAATATTCGAACTTCGATCCTTTCCTAATATATATATATACAGGCCCGTATCCAGGATTTTTTTTTCGGGAGGGGGGGGGGCACACCAACTTCAGAAAATAGATAATAATGTGTATAGCTCTTCTTAGGAGCATTGAGGGTGCACAGGGTGGCGTTACTTTAAATTCATTAACTGCAAGTAGATGATGTATGAAATGAAGCTCAGAAAAAAATTCAAATGAATGTCTCTGAAATAAAAATTTTATTCCATATACAAAAGCAAACTTTTATTTCTGTAGAATTAAAATCAACGTAAGGAAATGCGACGATCTATAAATTATTTTACAGAAAAACGATTTGTAATGTAATATGATTCAGTGGGAAGATAATTTTTTGGCATTTTTTACACAAAAAAAAATTTCCGCCACCTGGATGTTTTCATTCTCAGTGGAATTGCTCACTGGTAAATTTTAATTTGTTCTGTAGTATCACATTCAGTTAGGACAATATTTTCACTTTGGGAACTTTGCCCTTCACTAGTATCAATTCTCTGCCGCTTAATCGGCACAAAAAATGAAGTAATCTTCTTCATTAATTCTGAAAAGATGAGAACACTCAAGTTAATAACACGAAAATAATACACCTATATGAACTAAGACTAGCACAAGCACAATCCACATAACAAACAATATGCAGGTCTGTGTTGACAGCCAGCGGCTATGCCGGTAACTATGCATTCCACCACACACCACATATAAACTCACACAAACATCACTTTAGCTTTGCTAAACTCAAATATCCTTGTTTATATTAAATTTTTGCTGACTACGCTGCTCTTCTTTTGACGTTCAGCAGCGTCTTATAAAAAATTATATTATTAAACAAAAAAGCAAAAAATTAAAACCCTTCAAAAAAATATTTTTTCGCGAAATTTCGGGGGGGCACGTGCCCCTCTGGCCCCCTGGATACGGGCCTGCATATATATATATATATATATATATATATATATATATATATATATATATATATATATTTTAATATACTGTGTGTGTATATATATATACACCTTAGCTTACAACCTTACAGAGGTTTCGCGCGATGATTTCTCATTTCGCGAAGGTCAAGCTTGTCGCCCCTCCTCTCGAGTTGGCCTGGTGAAGTAGTGAGTTGGATTCTTGTGCTCTCCACCTCACATAGCCAGGTACGCCCGGCTCATCGGGGATTGTTCTGATCCAGGCGTCTAGTCTTCTTTCGAAGATTTCCACTGCAACTCCCTTCGTGTTTCTTAGGTCTTTGGGCAACTGATTAAACAGTTTTGGTCCTCTCACTACAAAACTATTTCCTTTCAGGGTTAAGGATGTTCCCCGTCTCGCCTTCAATTTGGGAATACGACACAGTCTACTGTTTCTACTTTCCACCGTTGTTTGGGGAGTTATAGGGTTCAGAGTAAGATTAGGGACTAGTTTCTCCATTATTTTCCAAGTGTAAATAATGGTGTATCAAATACTAAAATATATATATATATATATATATATATATATATATTAGGGTGGTCCAAGAAATAAAAGTTTTATTTTTGTACTTCCTCAAGGCTGCCCTTGTTTGAAATCATAAAAGGATAATTGCTACAAAGAAAATGAGCTCATTCCAATTATATTTAGAGGTCGCTACAAAATGAATAATTTTTTCTTAAATGAAAAAAAATAACGAAATTTGACAAAAGAAAATGCCAATGGCTTTTAATTCTGTAAAGACGCTTTAGAGGGGGTAGGAAACGTTCGTCGATGGGCTCAACAATGTGGAGAAGGAATTGTTTTGCTGTTCATCTTTGGTAAGCGTTGTATTGTACCGTTGAATAAGAGCAATAGCTCTCTCTGCAGAGTCATTGACAACCTTCATCTTCAATGCTCTTTCTTTCAACAACTCGTAGTTGTCGTTACTTGGCCAATCACTTGGTGGTTTCGAAAGAAACTCTTGAGCAATCTTCTTTCCGTTTTTATCCAGTACATCGAAGAGTTGAGCCGTCGTCTCGCTGACGTAAGTTTCCAATGGGTTTGCTGTTTTGAACAGCTTTGAATCGAGGCGCTTCAGACCTTTCGCTTTTGCAGGATGAGATAATGTTTCAATCATATTTTCTTTTACTTTGCTGTCGAACCCATCGTCAAAAAGTGACAGTCCAATCAGTTCTTCCGAGAAGTACCAGAGATGTCTCTTAAATGCCTTGAGTGCAATTTCAGCCAAAACCATGTTTGGATAAGTCTCCATAACTGTTAGAAAAGCTGGGTCGTTTCTAGGGGCCCTCACTGCCAAGGGTGTTTCATGCCAATATTTACTATAAACAAGTGCCACAGAGACAAAACTCTTTCAGACCCTTTTTTTCATGAGCAGTAAGTTCCATTTACTCCTGGAAGAGAAAGATCTTCAAAGCATAGGTAGATTTTGTCATCCAGCGAGCCTGATGAAGAGCTCCTGGAGTTCTGATGTTGTACTTCCTAGGCAAACTTTCTCCCCTCCCAGGAAAATTAGAGAAAGATGGAGGAATTCACTGTAGTCATCTCTTGAGAAGTTGCTGTTCTGAAGAGCGTCGGAGAGGTACTGTAGCATCTCTTGACAAAGTTCCCACAAGTTTCCTTCAAAAAGTTCCATTCCTGCTGATATAAATTTTTCTTTATTGATAACTGACCATTGTGCCATGAATCGCTTAAACAATGAGAATTGTGGTCCTTTCGAAGGTTCAAGAATACTAGAAAATACGTTAGCCAAAACGACTTCATACACATGATGACGACATGCTATCCACGTCAGAGAGCGACCTACAGCTCTCTCTATCAGGGTACAAGCTCCAGACATCAGCCCAATATTTGATGCTGTTGTATCAAATGCAAGCCCCTGCAACTGGTTTCTCAAGCCCCACTCATCCAACATCCTGAGGCAGACATCAGCTTATGCTTGTCCCGTTCCGTGAGAGATGAGTGGAACACCAAGTAGTTTATCTTCTCCTCCTCCTGAAACAACGATTGCGATGCGGTCCACATTTTTATGTCCACCTGTTGTATTCAAAGTCACTCAACTCATATGAATTAATATGTGGCTTTTGTATATGTATAATTTTGTATATTGTGTATCCTTTGCAGCT
>JAJOZX010010827.1:20000-37500 GCA_023014485.1 Bathynomus jamesi
CTAACTACTTTAATTAGAAAAAAAGTGTTTGAATTAATCAAGGTAATCAAAAGAGCTTCAAGGTTTCAACTTTAGAACTTGGAAATTGACGGGAATCGCGGAAAAAAAAAATTATTTTTTTATTTTTATAGCTACCAATTACATTTTCTTAAAGTCTCTTTCAAACTTTTCATATTTTATATATATATATATATATATATATATATATATATATACAAACACCAATTTATCTTATTCCAACATGATAAATATGCATATATATGAAACGTTTTTTAACATTTCTTAAAACAAAAAAATAAGAACTTTAAAGAAAAATGTAAAATATGGTACTTAGGATTAAAAAAAAAAAAAAAGAAAAATTGAAAAAGTTTAAAATTCCCAGAGGTGAAGCTCGTTAGGGAGAAAAATTGTCAAATCTATCTTTTTTCTCAAGCTTTTTTTTTTTCCTTCCATCTTTTTTGTTAAACATTTTTACATTTCAAATTTTTTTTTTGTATTTTTTTTTTTTTAAACTATTTCGAAAGTTCTTTCTGTGTTTTTCGTTTGGTGGGGACCTTCTCTGCCAAACATGCCTCATTTGTATTTTAAAGTGAGATGTTATTCTTTCCACTCGGAATAGTTTGGCTTTCATTAGTCGAAGAATTCGTTTTGAAAGAAAAGGAAAAGTATATATATAGAGGGAGAGAGAGAGAGAGAGAGAGAGAGAGAGAGAGAGAGAGAGGAGGGGCGACAAGCTTGACCTTCGCAAAATGAGGAATCATCGCGCGGAACATTTGAAAGGTTGAAAGGTATGTATATGGTGTCCTATAAGTCCGATCTCGTAGTAAAATTTATTTTAAATTAAATTTACAAAAGTAATTATACATTAGAACTAAAACAAATGTTCAAATTGATGTCTTCTTTTGGGACCTTTTTATTTTGTTGCAGGTAGAATAACACGCAATGGCTAATTTGGAAGTGAGTTACACTCGTGAGTAAAAGGCCTCCGCCTTCTCCTGAGGAGTATAACTCACTTCTATATTTTCCATTGCGTGTTATTCTACCTGCAACCAAAAAAAATGTTTAGAATACGAACCTGGGGTTAGGTGGGAGTGGAAGGACATTAACTAGAGGGGAAAATTAGTTACTGATTTTTAATTCAATCACGTATTAAAAATAACCACGTATATTTATTTTTATGATAAATAAAATGGTTAATGCATTCAACGTATGCGGGTTAAATGTAACCACTTTGGACCGGTTATCAAGTAGTATGGTTGCACCCACAAAGATTATCAAGTAGTATGGTTGCACTCACAAAGGTTATCAAGTAGGATGGTTGCACCCACAAATATTTTACCTGTATGATTTTCATGTAAGTGTTTTAAATAATTTTTTCCGTGAACGTTACATGCAATTTTCAGGTGATTTTAATCGTGGTGATTTCTGACTATTACTATTTTTTTTCAAATTAGTTTCAGTTTGGGGATGAATAACTTCTCTCGTGATTGTTTGTATGTTAACTCGAATACGCTATGACAGGAGCTACGTCGTAGCCAATGTCGTAACACCGCTTCCCGTCGATCAGCGAAGTTAAGCGACAATGAGATTAATTAGTAATTAGATGGGAGACCGTCCTCCGCGTTCAGATTATATAGCGACCCGTAGTTTGAATCCCACGTAAAACTGTAGGTCCCCTCCGTTATATGACCTCAGATGTTGCGAAGGAAGTTAAACAATCCTACCAAAGAAACAACGCGTATGACCTAATAATCTCCTTCATTAACTGTTCACATTCTGCGTAATTCACGTGACGTTCATTATTACTTCACATCTATTATTTTTTAGTCGATCACTAACTATTTTGGTGCAGAGTTTTGCTTTTTGTTTTTTCCTTAAAGGTTTTGACAAGATTTCGATAAAAAATTCAAAAATTCAATGAGAACTTAATGACTTTAATGACCTCTCTCAAACTCTTCTAAGTTCTAGCCCTCAAACTTTAACTAATGCATTTCTTTTGTCTCTTAGGGAATTAATTAAAAAGCACTTTGCCGTCAAAACTAAGTTTTGAAATAACTTTTAATTCCTTAATTCAAGCGCCGTGTTAAATGGAGCTTCGAAACAAGCTAAGAGCTTGTAGTTTTTAAACAAGTTTAAAAACTGAAATATGAAGGCCGCCAAAACTTGGAGGTTAATTAATGACTTTTTAAAATGAAATTCGGAAACCTCTATTGATGAATCAAACTTAGGGGGATGTAATATTAAAGGACCAAAGGCTGATTGCCTATATAGATTTAAAGAAGTCTATACATTTGCGTCCATATCTTTGTACAGAGTGGCCAACAAAGTCCCTTTGCAGTGAAATTACAGCATATCTGTGCGTTGCCCTCGTTTTTCATGGGAAGGGACTTTGTGGCCACCCTGTACCTGGAATTAAAGTTGTTCTAAATGCTTATTTAAAAAATATAAACGTCCGTGAAGAATCATTTCATAAGTTTTCTTCCACCAAATCTGAAATAAAGAGTATGTTTGGTGAACTTAAACTTTTTACTCCTCCGAAAGAGCACTCACAATCCGGAAGGGTGTTTTTCCGGATGTATTAAAAACTTCGGCTGTAATACAGAGTGTTCATAAATTCACGCGAGTGAAGTCATTTTATTGCTTAAAGAATTACACTTGCGTGACTTTATGGACACCCTGTACTTCTTCTTCGTAAAAATAAGTAAAAGAACCAATGGACAACAATCGCCTTTATGCGTGGTTTTCATCGTTTATAACTAAAATACCAGTTTAAATTCGCGAGAATGACATTTCACCACGTTATTTGTTGATTATAAAAGCTTATGATATGACGTCTTATGAATGTCTTTCAAATATAAACTTTAGACAGGATTAGAGGTGTGACTTTTGACTTAAAATAACTGATGAAGCATTTTGCAAATCGTACGTAACAACTAATGAGAAAAAGGTGTAAGTTTTTTGCAGTGTTTGGCAATGTCCTTTTTGGCGGGGAGGGCGAGGGGATGGGGAGGGAGGGGGGTTATTTATATAAATAATGGTATGAATCTATAAATGTTTGTAATGTATTTTTCTGATAATGATTTAGTTAACATGACACATAAATTAATAGAATTTCTCTGAAAGGCTATTTAATGAAATGAAAATGAAATGAAAAGGTTTATTGGCAGACTATAGTCCATATGACAAATATTATTAATACAATGACAGTTCATATACTAAGGAGAGAAATATATACAATTGATTAGAAATAATACTGCACTGTCGACGTTAAGTGGAGCTACAGACAGACGTTTTCGTACCAAGAAGTCCATAGCTTAGAGCAGTGCTGTCCAACTTCTATAAAGCGCGGCCAAGATGTTGCCTATAATCATACACTGTTGGTTAATACGACTTAGGAACCCGCTGAATGTTGTTCTCCCTACTAGAAATGACAAAATAGGGAAGAAAATTCAGAAATGAAATTTGGCAAAAGTCCATTCCGCGGACCGCATGCGGCCCGCGGGCCGCAAGTTGGACAGCGCTGGCTTAGAGGATAAATGGCAGGACTCATGGATAGCTTTGATGATCGGGTTGGTTGATTTTTAATTCTTTGCATTAGACTGTGTTGAGCACGTCTTGTTACCTCCGGGAAGCTCGGGACATTGCGGGTAGCAAACATTTGCGAAGCTATATTTAATATTTAAATAAAAGATGTCTTAATGAAAATTCTGTGCATAGGGTATAAAAAGTAAATTAAAAATAGTTAGCTTTAATGAAACAAAATAAGCTTTCTCTGCGTGTCATTAAAAATTAATAACGTTATAATTGAAAGAGTGAACAACTTTAAAGGCCCCGTTTAGTGGGCCCCACTTTCTTTTGCAAAAGACTTTTTCAAAAAGATTTTATTTATTTTGATTAAATATTTTATGCAGTTAGGTTAGATTAGTTTAGGTAAAATATTGATCGCCTGAAGATCAGGGTCCCCAGCCTTCTTTAGTTAGCCTTGTAAGGCTAACTAACGAAAATATCACGACTTAACCTAACCAATCGTCAAGGGCGTACAGTTGACCTTACAATTAGTTAGGTTAGGTCGTGATATTTTTCTTAATTAGCCTTATAAAGCTAACTAAAGAAGGCTGGAGGCCCTGATCTTCAGGTGATCCAAAATATTTAATCAAAATAACTAAAATCTTTTTGGAGAAGTCTATTTAAAAAATGGGCCAGTAAACGGAAAATATTTCAATTTAAATATATATACAGTTGACATTAAAAGAAGTGATTAAATTTCACTTTAATATTAACATATAACCATGAAATTAATTTTATATAGTATACTTTATCCAAAACTTGCTTTTTTACGTGTTCGTTTGTCTGGATTTTTCTTATGGCTTCTCTCTGTACTTTAACAATATAATTTCGGTTTAAGATGGATCTTTCCTTCTCTGTAATGCTTACCTTCTATCCCAAATTATATCATTTGGAACATAGTTCCTCTAACGATGACAGTCTAACAACTAAACTGTACAGAAATATGGGTATTTCTCGTCCAAATAACAAATAAAATGAGAATGACCCTATAATGTTTATGGGTTTTATGGCTGGCACTGCCTCTTTTATGACATTAATAATGCAGATAAGCTGAAATCACCCTTACGACACTATATTTATGTTAGTTTAGATTATCTTTTTAAGAGAACTTTAAGGAATCGAAGATTTTCGTGTATAATGCAATGAACTTATAAATGAACTGCCAAACACGCTATTTTTTTTAATCTTTTTGAGTTTCATTTAACAGTTACCTCGCAATCATTGTCAATCTCATTTTCCTCGCAGTCTGCGAGTGAGAATGTTCGAAGTCCAGATTTGAGAGAAGAGTTTCCTGATTTTGGAAATGGTAAAAAGAGAGGGTGACGCAATTGCAGGCCCGAAGGGTGTTTTCTATGAAAAATCTTACTTAAAAGCGAGAAATCCTACAGTGGGAATGGAATAGGTCGATTTAAGAGAATTGCCTCCTTCGAGATTTTCACCAGCAAATTTCTCACTTTTCGGAGAAGGATGAAATAGAAATGGTATTTAGTCGGGAGAGACTATATATATATATATATTATATATATATATATATATATATATATATATATATATATATATATATATATATATTAGATACTTCAAGTTGCAAATTAAGAATATATTCAAGTTTAATGGAAATTAATATACGTTAAAGTCATCTAAGGTCTCTCGAGATACAGTGTTCCGTCCTTCTTCCTCCGAAACCAGACCAGACCAGCGCCTCCTACTACATTTATTACGAAAGGGAACATTACTACTTCTACAGTGCGTTCGAAAAGTCTCTCCGCAGTCAACCAACACTTTAAAAAAGTGTTTGACAACAAGTGTTGATCTGTGCCTGCAAAATGGTGGAAAACACTTTCAACACATGCTGTAAAATCAAAAGGTTATGTAATAAAATCACTAAATCACGGTTGAATGAAAACATTGTAGTTTTTCAATTTCCTATGCGTTTAACATAGCACTGCGGAGAGACTTTTCGAACGCACTCTATATAAAATTTCGTCACCGCAGGTAAACCTAACGCGAATAGAAGAACGAATAGTATCATAGAGAATAGTTTAAAAGTATTGTATTGTAATGCTAGAAGCGTGCGTAGTAAGTTTAACGAGTTAAAAGTTTTAGATCATGGTGAGCATTATGACGTTATTGCGATAACGGAATCGTGGCTCAAAAGTACAGTCAAGAGATGTCATTGGAGAGTATCACATAAAAGCTACAAACTATTTAATGAAGTTATAAAAGGCGGGGGGTAAGGTTCTTTTTTAGTACAGAGCTTATCTTTGGCCAGGTTCAAAAGACGATTACTGTTAGCGATCAGTTAGATATAATTAGTTTAGAAATTAGCGCGCATAACCTAGTCTTTAATTGTGAGGTTGTACAGACCACCTTCACAAGGAGTAGAATAAGACATTAATTCTGATACCTTAAATAGCGATCCTGAAAATGTAATAATGGGGCTGTTTAACCTCCTCGCAACATCTAAGGTCATATAACGGGGGGAGGGGGAGCTACAGTTTTACGTGGAGTCCGAACCACGGGTCGCTACATTATCTGAACGCAAAGGACGTCCCCCATCCAATTACTACCAAAACTCAATGTCGCTTAACTTCGCTGATCGACGGGAAGCGGTGTTACGACACTGGCCACGACAATTTAATGTCATTGTTACAGAGGATTTAAAGTTCTCAAAGAATATTCAGTCGCAGCAGTAAAGTTAATATATTGGGGTTTTTTCTTGTAATTTTTAATATAAATCTAACGATAACGTTTTGTCATTATATAAGTCGCTTGTTAGGCTTCATTTAGAATATCACCATTACGTGGTAAACCATAAGAAGACAGACTCAAAGAGCTGAATTTGTATACACTTCAAACTCGGCGTTTGAAAGGCAAATTAATTCAGGTGTTTAAAATTTGAAATCGATTTGACAATAAGAAATTTACCTAGACGATAGAAACATTACGAGAAACAATGGTTTTTAAAATAAATGATTTGAGACAAACGTTGCGAGGGTTTTTCTTAACCTAACCTAGAGTGGATCTTAGCGGGGGGGGGGGGGGGGTTTCTTTATTAGCCTTTAGTAACTCCGTAACTCTGTAACTCCTTCCATTCCTCACAGCCTTCGAATAATTGATTGGAATAATTTTGGCTGTTCGCTTCCTCATGCGTTATCTTTTTCAAATGTCTTCGCGACGATGAAATTATGAGAAAGAAAAAATTTAAGCTGAAAAGAAACAAAGATAATTTTTAAGTTTCTCATCAAGGACGACTCAACGTCTCATTGCGGCAAAATATAATAATAATAATATAATAATAATAATAATAATTAACTTTTTATTTAATGTTTATGTGATATCAAAGGTAAATTTGTTTTTGTTGTTATTTTTAAACTAAAATTTAGAGAAATATTTCATAGGATAGCAGTTATATTCAGTTAAAATATAATTTTACTCAATGTTAATTGCTTTTGGCAATAAGATAAGAGTCGTTCAACATATATATATATATATATATTATAATTGTTTATGACACATACAGTACGTTAATAGACTAAGTACGAGATATATGAACGGTTTAACTGGTTTCTTTCACAAAGTACCACTTAATTCATACACCCATTCAGAGTACGAGCAGCGCGCAGCATCAATACCAAGTACTGGTACATATTCATTGCCGTGCCTATGTCGTTAGTCTACAATGAAGACTTTATAGGTCTTCGCATAGGTCCGGTTGCATGATTCTTCAGGAGCAAGAAGCCACTAGTTTGTGATCCCTCCCAAGGCAACATAAATGTGCCCGTTCCATCACACACACACACAACCACACACACACACACGCGTGTGTGTGTGTGTATATATATATATATATATATATATATATATATATATATATATATATATATTTAATATTGATAATTGATAATTCGATAATTAATTAATATCAATAACATGAATATCGCTGAAAAATTAATACGATTAATTTCTAAATTAATTTTAATATAAATATATTTAAACGTAATTGCATTTATTATATCATCGTAAAAAGTCAAAATAAATTAATGATAAAAAGTACATTTTGTTAGAGAGAGAGAGAGAGAGAGAGAGAGAGAGAGAGAGAGAGAGAATTTATTATAAAGCTATTAAAAATTGTTACAAAAATATAAATTTATGACTATAGAATAATAATTTTGAAATTATTAGATTGTGAAAATCATCACCATCACCATTATCATCATGACAATATTTTAGACGTGGTGATGACGAACGACGAAAATATAGTCGAAAGTTTGGAAGTAGGTGAGAGTTTGGGATGTAGCGATCACCAAATTATTAGGTTTAAGCTATTGATCGAAAACAGTAAGGATAGTACGTAATAGAAATCCCTGATTTTCGTAGGACTAATTTTGATAGTTTTGCGAACAGAATGAGAGTAGTGGACTGGGATAATTTATTTATGGGTAATGACCCAAATTTTCATTGGGAGGCGTTTAAAGGAAGTTTTTTTTTAATATCGAAAGAGAGTTTATTTCGCGTAGGCCCAAGCGCGCTAGAAATCATGGTAGGCCCAAGTGGTGGACTAGGGAAATAGGTGAGTTTATAAACGAGCGTAACAGAGCGTATAGACTTAATAAGCTCAATGGCACGGTAGCTAACTTTAATAGATATATCGAGCTTAGACGTCAAGTTAAAAGATCTGTTAGGAATGCTAAGCGTAATTTAGAGATACTTATAGCTGCGGATAGTAAACATAATCCGAAAAAGTTTTTTGACTACGTCAATAATCGTAAGCCGATAAAAGATAACATAGGCCCTCTAGTGGATGCTAACGGCGCTTTGGTTTCCGACGCTCAGGCGATGGCGGTATTTTTAACAACTTTTTTGCGACAGTTTTTACCGTGAAGACGTAAATAACGTCCCCCGACGTGACGATATCGTTTCATTTAGTAGCGAGACTATTTTGAATGAAATAACTGTTTACGAGGTGAAATTGCGCATTATATCGATAAGCTAAAAGTTAGCAAGGCTCCAGGCCCTGACGTACTTATCCTAGACATTTGAAAGATTTGAAAGACGTTATCGAAGGTCCATTAACAAAAATTTTAATAAGTCAGTGGAAGCGGGGATTATTCCTGAGACATCAATTAGCTAACGTTTCGCCCATTTTTCAAAAAAGGCGACCGCACAGTACCTAGCAGTTATAGACCTATTAGCTTAACGTCAATTGTCGGTAAACTTTTGGAATCTGTAGTTAGGGATCGTATCATTGATCACTTAGAAAGTCGCGATTTGATTAATAGTAGTCAGCATAGGTTTCGACGCCATAAATCTTGTTTAACTAATTTGTTAGAGTTTTATAACGAAGTAGTGCGCGAATACAATAGGCATAGAGCGGCTGACGTTATTTATTTAGACTTTAAAAAAGCGTTCGATACAGTTCCGCACAGACGATTAATCGCGAAGGTTAAAGTGCACGGTATACGCGGTCAGGTAGCTAACTGGCTAGAGGAATGGCTTCATGCCAGGAAACAGAGGGTCGTTGTTAATGGTAGGGAATCGGGGTGGCTGAATGTAGGTAGCGGTGTCCCTCAGGGTTCAGTGTTAGGCCCAGTGCTATTCGTAATCTTCATTAACGACATAGATGTAGGCTTGACCAGTAACGTGTCAAAATTCCCGGACGATACTAAAATAGGCGGTAAAGTTCTTAACGTGGACGATAGAAATAGGCTCCAAGACGATGTAAATAGGATTATGGAGTGGACGGATAAGTGGCAGATGCAATTTAACAGACAAATGTGAAGTTTTGCATATAAGTTCTCGTAACAATAATTACACGTACATGATGGACGAGCGTTGACGACCGTTGACGAGGAAGTAGATTAGGCGTACTCGTATCTAAGGATTAAAAGTTAGGAACCAGTGCCTGGAGTCTTGCGCAAAAGCTAATACGATGTTAGGCTTCATAGCGCGTAATTTCGAATTTGAATCGAAGAATATTATATTGCCCCTTTACAAATCCCTAGTCAGGCCTCACTTAGAATATGCCGTTCAGTTTTGGTGCCCGTATTTGCGTGAGGATATTGATAGGTTGCAAAGGGTTCAGCGACGCGCCACGAAACTAATTCCATCACTACGCAACAAGTCTTACGAAGATAGGAATAAAGAGTTAGACTTGCATCCACTCGAGACTAAGAGATTAAGGGGGAAACTTATTAAAGTTTTCAAAATCGTTAAAATCGATAACGTAAATTTTGACAAATTGTTCATTTTCGAATAGCAATACTCGTAATAACGGATTCAAATTACGTGGCAGACTTTCATTACTAACATCGCTAAAAACTTTTTTACGTTTAAAGTAATTAATAAATGGGGGTCCTTTTCTGAAATTTGGACTGTTTCCTATTGTTTTTAAAATATGATATTTAATGTATATTTTTACGCTGATTTCACAAATGTAAGTCTTTTTTTGGAGAAATTATTATTTTAAAAGTTACACGGTGTTCTAGTTTACGTGTATATATATTTTTGCTACCCGCACGAAGGGTCGAAAAAATAACTGAATGCCAGGTTAGGTCAACTGAATACCCGGTTAGGTTCATCGAATGCCCGGTTAGGTCAACTGTACGCCCTTGACGACTAGTTAGGTTTAGTCGTGATATTTTCGTTAGTTTTAACGAAAATATCACTACTAAACCTAACCAATCGTCAAGGGCGTACAGTTAACCTAACCGGGCATTCAATGAACCTAACCGGGTATTCAGTTGACCTAACCGGGCATTCAGTTATTTTTTCTACCCTTCGTGCGGGTAGCAAATATATATATATATATATATATATATATATATATATATATATATATATACGTAAACTAGAACACCGTGTAACCTTTAAAATAATAATTTCTCCAAAAAACGACTTACATTCTTTAAATCAGCCTAAAAACCTACATTAAATATCTTATTTTCAAAAAATAGGAAACAGTCCAAATTTCGGAAAAGGCCCATAAATGGAATGATCTTCCCGCGTCCGTCGTGAACTCTACCAGCGTTAATTTGTTTAAAAACCGTTTAGATAGGCATTCTAAAAGTATTAACGTCGTTTAAAATAATAAAACAATTAGCAACAGGAGCTCTTGGGATGATGGTCGAGGTTTGAGTTTGTTAACGATTAATGCCAGCGTGTGATATACCGGCAATAAAATTATATTAAAAAAAAAAAATTAGACTAACACGAACTTAGATGTAACTCGTAGCTTAAACTAACCCACTTTTTATTATACTCTTCATACTTTTTTTTGTTCTTTTCTCATCCTCTCTTTACTTGCATGTCTGTAGTTTGCATGGTATGACAGTGTTTCTTTGAGTTAAGACTGTGTTTGCATTGTTTGTAAGCGTTCTTATTTTACTTCTTTTCATCTTTCACCCCTTTCCTATTCTCTTCGACTATTTTTCCGACTTGTCAGCAGTGGCCGGCGGATGATGATGGTGAGTCTTTCCCTCTCTTTTTCTGAATGAATGTTAACCCATGAATGAGAGGTTTTGCTTCTTTTTCTCGGGCTAACCTTAGATGGATCTTAGGGTCTTTGTTAGCCTTAGCTTCTGTAGATCTGTAGATCATCATCATCATCATCATCATAATAATAATAATGATGATAATATTTTATATAATTAATTAGTCATCACACGATGATGGGTGCATTCAGCCTCGAGAACAGAGAAGAGTTTTCACAAAGATTAAAAAGTTACTATTCATTCGTTCTATTTCTCCACTTTCTGGTTTTCTTCAGGGCAAAATTATGTTTTTTGTATGATACATTCACTTACCATTATACTTTAGGGCAGGGGTTCTTAACCTCTGGGTCGCGACCCAAACTTCGGTCATTAAATTGTCATTTATCATTTATTTATGTTATCCCTAATCATTTTAACATTATTATTCATTTTATTATCTATTACGAGTGAACTGTTTTAAGGCATTGGTCGCCGAGCTAGCTCCGAGACCAGAATTTAGATCGCAGCCTAAAAAGGTTAAGAACCCCTACTTTAAGGGGATAACTCCTTTGAAGAAGGTTTTCATCCTCTTGTTCAATACGTTATTTATACAGTTAATTTTCCATATAGCTAAAATCATCACTTGGAGGGTTCATTTATGTCTGATATAATTTCATGTTTTGGTGTATGAAAGTTCAGATTTGGCTATAAATTTTAAGGACTCCTAGACATGTCAAGGGGAAATTTCAGTGACGTTCTAATAATCTAATTTAACTTAACCCACCTTTTAATTTAATATAAGCCCCCAAACACTTCTTCTTGTCGTCTTGTCGACATTAGCTCAGTTTTTATGTAATGTCCCCCCCCTCATGTACAATAATATTTGTTATGCTGCATATTTTCTTTAACAGTGCGTCCATAGTTAGAGTGAATATTCTCCTATATCTCCTATAATATCTTTGTGGAAATTAATATAAAATCACACTAAAATAGACTCTCTTTATCCGTTTGTGTATAATATGTAAACATTACATCATCTAATAAGGTTTTTTCAGTGTATATTGAAGTTACACATACGATAGTGAGACTTTTAATTAATATTTGATTACTTATCTTCGTTCATGTGCGGCAGTGGGAAGCTACAATGGGTGTGAATACCCATCTTGGATAACGGAACATCGCCGTTGGCATGCCCTCGATACTGGCGTTTCATACAGCGTTTCTCACAGGAATAACACGCTCAAGCTTCACCATAACCACGTGCATGCCCAAGGTTGGTAATATTTGTTGTTTTTAGGATTTAATATTTAGTCACTTCATATGTATTTGTAAGCTCTCTCTCTCTCTCTCTCTCTCTCTCTCTCTCTCTCTCTCTATATATATATATATATATATATATTATATATATATATATAAGAGAGAGAGAGAGATATTAATTATTAAGGATATACCACAAATGTGAATCACTCCATTCAACCAACCAATCAAGGATGTTATGGTTCTCCACCGACAAAATCCTCGAACAGAAATGCGAAGCTTATATGAATATTTTCTTTTTCTTTTATGATTTTACTTTTGTACTTTTAATTTAAAAAAAAAAAGGTTTTAAATTATTTTAACGAGAAATGAATATAAAATTTTTATTAATTTCTTAACGCCTGAAGTTTTTGGAGGGTTAAGTTATGAGTCCGTGTATGGGAAACTGGGTCCAAAAGAGGTTAAATATCATATTAGAGGCGTTGTGATTAACGAGCTTGACCTTCGTCAGAATGAACAATTCGGGCGGAAGCAAAATCAAGGTTAAACAAGGTTATACATAATAAAAAGGAGCTCCAGAGACGCAATAAACATCTTATAGTTTTATTGGCCCAACGTTTTGAAACACACTGCCCCTTTCCATTATTAAACTGCGTTTTCCCCGCAGTCAAGCAGTTGCCGATATATATATATATATATATATATATATATATATATATATATACATTTAACTGCAATGACCACGCAGTATATAAATGAATAGAAATGACATAAGTATTAAGGAACGTTTCTGCACACGAGGAAGAGAAATCACGAATAAATGAAAAATGAGGCGAACCGCCCGGGAATCGAACCCAGAGCGCATCCAACCGGCAATTGGAAGGCCCTGGGTTCGATTCCCGGGCGGTTCGCCTCATTTTTCATTTATTCGTGATTTCTCTTCCTCGTGTGCAGAAACGTTCCTTAATACTTATGTCGTTTCTATTATATATATATATATATATATATATATATATATATATATATATATATGATACACACAGACCATGCACGGAACAAGGAACTCTTCTGGAAAATTAAATCCACTATAGTCCGAATAAGTAATGGTAATTGACAAACACTATAGTTTTTCTTTCTCATGATGTTAGCCCGACGCGGGCAACGGATCACTCGCAAAGAGGCCCCAAAAATATAACTTCCCTCACCAGCTGTCTGCAAAGCAGATAGGATCCACCTTTGGGGCAGCTTGGGAAGCTATATTTTTTGGGCCTCTTTGCGAGTGATCCGTTGCCCGCGTCGGGCTAACATCATGAGAAAGAAAAAACTATAGTGTTTGTCAATTACCATTACTTATTCGGACTTTAATGGATTTAATTTTCCCAGGAGAGTTCCTTGTTCCATGCACGGTCTGTGTGTATCATGAAAAAACTTCAGGGGACCATTCTGAGTTCAATCCCATATATATATATATACACCTTGATAACCTTGGTTTTGCTTCCGCCCGAATTGTTCATTCTGGTGAAGGTGAAGCTTGTTGCCCCACGTAAGACCTACAGTTTAATGTGGAATCCGAACCACGACCCACCACGAGTAGTCAGAAATTACAAAGTCCTCTCCCAAACTTGATCTCGCAACCTCCCGATCAGCGGCCCAGCATCTTTCAGTGATGCTAACAATTACACAATCAAGGTGCATACACACACACACACACACACACACACACACACACACATATATATATATATATATATATATAGGAAGGAGGGGCCAAGGTCGAACGCCCGTAAAAATGCCCACTCCCATATAGGAAGAATAGAACCAAAATCAAGGTCCAAAGTTTTCTGAAAGAAAATTGTGAGAAAAGAGGTGTTTAAGAATCTTCATATTAAGGATAAATTCAAAAACTTTAGAAAGACAAGCGATCAAAGCAACTGGACGATAGTTGGAGGTTTGAGAGCGATCACCCTTCTTTGGGACAGGCTGAAAACGAACTTCCAGCAGGAAGGAAAAGTACCAGATGAAAGACAAAGACGAAAGAGTTTGCCTAGGCAGGGTGTCAGCACAAAAGCTCAGTTCTTGAGAACAGGAGGACACCATCAGGACCGTACGCCTTCCTAGAGTTGAGCCCAGATAGGGCAGAAAAAAACATCTTTGAAAGAGATTATAATTTCAGACATAATTAAGTCAGAGGGAAGAGAAGATGGAGGAACAGCAGCGGAATTGTCCAGGGTTGAGTTGGAGGCGAAAGTTTGAGAGAAGATTTCAGCTTTATCAGGAGAAGGGACGGAAACTGAGCCATTGGAATGGAAAAGAGGAGGGAAAGAAGAAGAAGAAGTAAAGTTGTTGGAGAGGTTCTTGGTTAGGTGCCAGAAAGATCGAGAAGAATTAGAATTGGATAGGTTTTCACATTTTTGTCGTATGAAGGAACATTTTGCACGATTCCGGGCAGAAATATAAACTAAGTGAGAGTCAGGAGTTGGATGGTGACATTACTTTCTGAAAGCCTTCTCTCTGTTTCGGATAGCATTAGAACAAACAAAGTTAAAAACCAAGGTTTTTTTAGCATTAATATTAGAAATAGAATATGGAATGTACTGTACGCCTCCATGCCCGAGAGAATCACCTCCGTGATGCGCTCAGCGCACTCGGAGAGGCCCCGGCCACGGTAGCAGTAATAATTCCTTGGGAAATCAGAGAAGTAATGCATAAAAGCCTCCCAATCCGGGGCGCCAAAGTGCGAAAGGTGCCTCCTCTTGGGAGGATCCAAAGGCAGAACTGGAGCGATAGGACAGGAAACAGATATAAGATTGTGATCGGAGGAGCCCAACGGAGAAAAAAGTTTGACAGAGTAAGAAGAAGGATGAGAGATGAGAAATAAATCTAGAATGTTGGACCCATCTCCAAGGCGATCGGAGATACGAGTAGGGTGTTGTACAATCTGCTCAAGGTCATTCAGGATAGAGAAGTTGTAAGCTAGTTTACCAGGGATGTCAGTGAAATGGGACGAAAGCCAAAGGTGGTGGTGAACATTAAAATCTCCTAAAATGGAAATTTTAGCAAAGGAGAGCGGGATAGAATGTATTCCACTTTGGAAGTGAGGTAGTCAAAGAATTTTGGATAGTCAGTAGAATTAGGAAAAAGGTAGACAGCGCGGATGTATTTCGTCCGAGATTGGCATGTAAGCCGTAGCCAGAGGGTATAGAATTCGGAGTAAGTAGGAGGGTACAGAAAAGGGGTTGCTGTCAGTCGTCCTAGACACCTGAGTTTCAGTGAGAAAGAGAAGGTGAGGTTTAGAGGAGGAGAGGTGATGTTCAGTAGATTGGAAATGTGAGGATAGGCCATGAATATATATATATATATATATATATTATATATATACAGGGTGTCCCGTAAGTCTGGACCCATAGGGAAAAATAATAAAATTACAAAATAGTCCAAAAATTTATTTATAATATATTATTTATTATTTTTATTATTATTTTTTATTATTTTTTTATTATGATCTTACTCCGCTGGAGTTTTATTTGTGGGGCCACTTGAAAGCCAAAGTGTACGAGGTCAAACTTCAGAACATTTTCCACCTTAAAGCACGCATTGTGGAGGCGTGTCAAGAAATTTCTGCGACTGTGATTCAGAAAGTGCTGTCGCAGTGGAGATTGCGTCTTCAACTATGTGTGCGACACAACGGCGGACACTTTGAACAGATTATGTAATAAATTTTTGGACTATTTTGTAATTTTATTATTTTTCCCTATGGGTCCAGACTACGGGACACCCTGTAATATATATACACGGTGAACCAAAAGTAGGTGGACAGTAGGTTGAATACAGTTTGTGTTATATATTATAACTATGGTGTTCATTATAACTATGGTGTTTGTGTTTTATTATATTAAAATTATAACTAAATTTATTAAATTTTATTTTGTATTATAGTATACAAAAAAATTAAATATGTATTCTCAAAATAAACGTTATCATTTACTGTCCACCTACATTTGGTTCACCTATATATATATATGTGGTTTGGGTGGTGTGTGTGGTGTGTGTGTGTGTGTGTGTGTGTGTATACAGTGGCGTTCATAAGTATTCGTACAGAGAAATATTTCAGTTATATTCGTCCTTATCTTTTATACCATACACAGGATAGTTATGAAAAGTTTACCGTTCGTTTGAAAAAAAAATTAATAGATACAAAATTAGTTTATCGCCAACATTTATGTAAAATATCAAAGAATTTGAAGAAAATTTAAAAAAAAGTTAAATGCAAAAGTTTTCGTACATTTATTACAGAATTAGTTAATAACTTTGTGTGTCCACCTTTCCTTGAATGACTTCAATGATCGTTTTGGGTATTTTTCTACAAGGTTTCGACATCTCTCAGTAGAAATTTTAGCCCATTCTTCTAGAGAAAATCATTGCAATTCATTCAGATTCGAAGGGTTTCTCTTGCGGGCACCTTTTTTCAAATCAAACCATAAATTCTCGATAAATTCAGATCTAGGCTATGACTGGGTCATTCGAGAAGCTGAAATTCTTTTTTGCAGCATTCATGTGTTCTTACTTTTTTTCCGATATATCTTGTTGCAGTACTAGTTGCGACCCATTCGCAACCCTCGAATTGAAGGTGTACATTGTCTTCTAAAATTTCCTGATATTTCTTTGAATTCAAAATTCCATTGATGACAACAAGCTTTCCTGGACCAGAAGCACTAAAGCATCCTCAGCGAAGCAAACTACTACCACATGTTTAACCGGAGGAAGGATACTTTTTCCTTGAATGCAGTATTTGATTTTCGCCAAACATACCTTTGCTCGTTGTTCCCTAAAATTCAGTTTTGGTCTTATCTGTCCAGAGAACTTTCTTCCACAATGCAAGTCCATCATTTTGATTATCCGTGGCGTACTTTAAAATAACTTCTTTGAGCACTTTTCGTAGCAAAGGTTTTCTTCGTGCAGCTCTTCCATGCAGACCATTCTTTCTCAATGTACGACGCACAGTAGAGGGATGGACAGCGACCTTAGAGAGTCTTAATATTTAATAAATATCACCTGCAGTCATTCGTGGATTCGCAACAGCCATTCTTTCAATCCATCTAGCTGTACGTTCTGAAATATTGCAAGGTCGTCCACACCTTGGTAGAGTTTTGATTGTTCTAAAGCCTTTCCATTTCTTTATAAATGCAGCAACCGTCGTGAATGGA
>JAJOZX010010827.1:42500-60000 GCA_023014485.1 Bathynomus jamesi
CGCGACTTACCATCACTCGAATTAGAGATAAGTTTGAAGCCGATGGAACTGTTCAGAATGTCCACAAGAAGCGTTCCGGAAGACCACGGACATCGACAAGCCCCACAAAGAACAAAGAGTACTGGAAACGTATCACCAAAGTCCAAGAAAATCTGTGCGGCAAGCGAGTCGTGAGGTAGGAATTTCAGAATCGTCTGTCCAACGCATTTTGAAGCGCTGTCAATGGAAAAGTTACATTCCAAGATTAGTCCTGCTATTAATGAAGATGATGATGATCCGGACCGAAGAGTGGAGTATTGCGAGTGGTACTTGGCACGATGTGGATGTGGATTGGACGAAGGGGTTTCGTAGAATACCCTCCGCGTTCACCAGACCTCACACCACTAGACTTTTTTTATGGGGATACTTAAAAGACAAAGTCTACGCTATAAAACCTGCAACAGTCGCTGAATTGAGAGCAGCCATTGAACGAGAATGCACACAAATACCAAACGAAATGTTTCGTGATGTTTGCGATTCCATTGCTTCGCGTTACCAGCAGTGCCTGGACCAGAACGGACGTCAGTTTGAAAACAGGCGTTGACAAAACAATTAAATAATGTCTGTAGATTCTATTACATTTTGAAAATGAAATGTATTTTAATAAACACTGCCTTTATAATTATTTAAAACGTGTATACATTTTTTTGGGACGCCCTGTATGTATATATATATATATATATATACATATATACCTTTGGTTACCTTTGGTTAGCTTCCGCCCGAATTGTTCATTCTGACGAAGGTCAAGCTTTACACTCTATCTTAGACCTACAGTTTAAGTGGAATCCGAACCACGCCCCATCAGCATCCCAGCGTCTTAACCACTAGGACACCTAGGGTACCCATTTATCTACCAACCACTTTCTTTATTGTGTGGAATGATGAACAGCTGGGTTTTGCTGCGCGCCGCCGGCTGCCGTCGGGTCTCGAACCCGGGGCCGATGGATTCGTAGTCAGCGACGCTAACCACTACACCACCGAGGCGCATATATATATCTGTGTGTATATATATATAATGCAAACCCACAAGGAAAAAGAAAAATTATTCCAAGGCCTTTCGTGTATTCAGAAGTACACCTCGTCAGAGAATGAAGGGAGAAGGTGAGATGACAAAAATATATACATATGTACAACGGGACGGAAAAATACAAAGATTAGCACCTGATTAACATGAGTTAATTAGAGGCAAAAGGTATTTTAACAGGATATTGTCAACTTTATACATTCCTGCACTGTTATTGAAATTATTTATTCCCATCTGTTAAGTTCACGGTTGAAAAAGAAAATGTTGAAAACTTATCTTTTCTGGATCTAAAAATTTGGAGATGCTTGAATCAGTTCAAATTTGAAGTTTATCGTAAGCCTACTAATAATAACTCTTATGTGCATTTTTATTCTGACCATCATTCCTCGATTAAATCTTCTATTTTCTCTGCTATGTTTCTTAGAGCATTGAGAGTTGTCAGTCCTGAATTTTTAGATTCCGAGTTATGCAATATCATGAATATTGGTACTAAATTATGTTATCCTATTTCATTTCTAGATAACTGCTTTAGGAAAGCCAAGAATAGGTATTATAATAGTGTAACTGTAAAGGAATTTGAGCGTAAAAATATCCTTAGCCTACCTTACCATGTAAATTTTCAATATCTTCCGACTTTACTTAAAGCAATTGGTCTTTAAATATAATAATACTGTTAAATCACGCCTAATAAAGAATAGACCGGATAATGCGGGTTGGTTGTGTGTATTTGATCGGATGTACACAATGTAACTCAGTATATATAGGCCAAACGGGTAAAACGTTAGATATTAGGGTAAAACAGCATAAATATGCGTGTAGAACAGCAAATAATTCTAATGCATTGTTTAACCATATGTATAGATGTAATCATAGTATCAAGTGGGATAGTTAAAAATACAGATATAACTGAAAGGAATATTGTAGAATGTGCATTTATCCATTTTAAAAGTAATTTCAAACAGTGCGGGAATGTATAAAATTGAAAATATCCTGTTAAAATACCTTTTGTCTCTAATTAACTCTTGTTAATCATGTGCTAATCTTTTTATTTTCCCCTCCCGTTGTACATATGTATATATTTTGTCATCTCGCCTTCTTCCTTCATTCCCTGACGAGGTGTACTTCTGTATCATTTTCTTTTTCCTTGTGGGTTTGCATCATTCATTCATTTCACGTGTTTCATTGTGAAATTCATCCCATATATATATATATATATATATATATATATATATACCGGTATATATATACGGTGTCCCAAAATTCCTGCCCCATAATGTACAACATGATATTACTATTAGCTTTTGGGGGCAGGATTTGTGGCATACCTTATATCATAAAAATGGTCCATGACGAATGACGAACTGTGGTGCCTGCATTGCGCAATATTTTCACTCTTGTTTTAAGAAAAACTATCACTGCCAAATAAACAAGTTATTTCAACATTTTTAATAGTCTCTCAAATACCATAAACCTCAAAGTCGAAATAAAGAAGATAACAAAACGAAATAACCAGTTTAAATGGCCACATAAATAAATCCTTTAACCAACAATATTTCTCTGTTTATCGAAAGCGTCCCACATTTAATCTCACAGTCACTCTTACGGGAACCATTTTAGATAACACGAACTCCGGTTTCTAATTGAGCAACATACGAAACCTTTACATTCTGCCTTTGGCGGTTCTTACAAGCGTAAACCACACATAGAAGAGAGGTTTTTCGTTTTTTAAATGAGGTTATTTCCATAAATCTGAGGGTTTATCTGCGAAGAAGAAGTCCTCAACGAAGAGGACATATTGACATAAACCAAATTATAATTTTTCTTCTTCTTCTTCTTCTTCGTCTTCTTCTTCTTCTTCTTCTCCACGACGAAGAAAATAGTCTATTTTTGCGTCCAAGACAACTCGCACGCATTTGAATGTATTCTTAAATAACACCACACCGAATTCTATTCTCTTTTTGTCTAAAACGTGATGGATGTGACTGAAATGAAAATTAAGAGTCTAAGATTATATATATATATATATATATATAGAGAGGAGAGAGAGAGAGAGAGAGAGAGAGCCTTCGTTTTTGGTTCCACTCGAATTGTTCATTTTGACGAAACTCAAGCTTGTTGCCCCACCTTAGACCGACAACTTAACGTGGAATCCGAACCACAACCCAACAATAAAGTCCGAAATTACAAAGTACTTGTCTCACGACCTCCTGATCAGCAGCCCAATGTCTAAACCACTACGCTACCAGGGTACCCACGTATGTACAAACTAATCTTTTTACGAAAGAATGAAATAGCTGGGTGAGGTGCACGCCGCCTGCCCTCGCCTGAGAATCGAACCAGGTGCGATGGATTCGTAGTCGGCGATGCTACCCACTACACCACCGAAGCGGTTAGTTGAGGACATAACTGTTACCCAAAACTTAAATCAGACCCTAACATTATTGAACTAACAACCCTCCATTACTACTATAGCGATGAACTCTAAAAAAAAACTGGAATTGTAAAATTGGTTGTTGGATACCCATCTATAGGGGTCAAACAATGAAAGAAATTTTGTACCCCTTGGAAGACAAAACGACAGAAAATCACCCCCGCCCTCCCCCCAAAAAGCAAAACGAATGAGACCGAAACACGAGAGAGAAAAACGAACACTATTCCGCGAGAGAAATAGTTTCGTAACGAAATAAGCGGAGAGAGAACACTCCTAAAACACGTGATTAGATTACAAGAAAACTTGACGATATAGACCAGGGGTGGGGAACCTGCGGCCTTTTGGGGTACTAGTTGCGGCCTTCTGCCTATTTGACATTCAGAATTCATACCGTACGATAATGGACAGCAACTGATACCCCTTTAGGGCTTTAGGCTATTTCATTAGATCATGGTTTCAGCTTCACTGCTTCTTACACATACAAGCCTTCTTTATGGCTTGAACAATAGGAAGTATGGCAACGTTGCCAGTTAAAACTGGCAGAGTTGCCTTACGGCTTACGCCCTTACCTATCAACGATCAACTCGACTGGCTGACTGGATGACAGTTACTGACGATTCTCCGTTAGTGACACGCACGCTTGTTTCCTTTAAAACTGTAAATCTTTGATCAATTCGTGTACCATTTTTATTTAAAAATCTTCTGGTACCCCAATCATGTCAAAAACTGTGAAAAGAAAATTAAAGGAAGAGAACAGAATATTCCATGAAGAATGGGAATTGCAGTATTTCATAGTTGTTGAGAAAGATAAAATGATGTGTTTGCTCTGCAACGCAATAATTGCAACAGTGAAGAAACACAATGCATATAAGCATTATGCAACTCATAAGAACCACAAGTATGCTATATTGGAAGAAGAACCCCGAAAGTTTGCACTTACGAAGATGAAACTTCAAAAGCAGCAACAACAGCAAGTATTTAAAACGATGTCAGGCCTAGGGACTGAAATCACAGAAGCAACTTATAAAGTAGCATATATATGTGGAAAAAGAGGTAAGCCATATAGTGATGTGGAAATCATAAAAGAATGCATTGTTGAAGTTGTAGCCCCTTTAGATTCAGACAAGGTTAACAAATACAAACAACTACCTCTTTCAAGAAGGACCATAACTGATCGGCAACATGAATTAGCCCTCAATGCAACTGAACAACTTCATACAATATGCCAAAGCGAAAATACTTATTATTCGATTACCTTGGATGAGTCCACTGATATTACTGACTCAGCGCAAGTGTCACTTTTTATTCGTGTTATAACTGCAGATTTTCAATGCTACGAGGAGTTACTGGCTTTGGGTACTCTTACGGGGAAGACACGTGGAATTGACGTCTTGTCTCTCTTCAAAGAAAATGCCGTGAAGCGAAACTGAATTTATGTAATTTAGTAAGTGTATGCACAGATGGTGCACCTTCCATGAGAGGAAAATGTGCAGGATTTGTTGCGCTACTACAAAAAGAACTGCCAAATCCAGATAGCTTGATTTCCTTTCACTGTATTTTGCATCAACAGAATCTCTGTGCCAAATCTACTGTTTTAAGTGACATATTAAGTAAAGTTATACGTATTGTGAACTACATTAGAGCAAATGCATCACGACATCGCCAGTTTCGCAATATGCTTATGCTTGATGATGAAACATTCAGTGTGGATCTTCCGTATCATTCTAAAGTGCGCTGGTTGTCACAAGGGCAAGTCTTTGAAAAACTTTTGTCTTTGCGAAAACAAATCACAAGATTTTCTGAGGAACTCAATGAACCATGTGAATTGTCAAAAAAGGATTTCTGCAGAAATGCTGCATTTTTGTGTGACGTAATGTCAAGCAAAATTACCTGAATATTTCTTTGCAAGGTAAAACTAAATCCATATATGAAATGTGGCAAAAAATCCAGGCTTTTCGGAGGAAGCTGCGCTTTTTCAAAGCTATCCTTACCCGATCGGAACTTTCAGCTGAACACTTCCCTGAACTGGCAAAGGTAATTGATGAAGAAGATACAAGCAAATCATTAAGGGAATGCGATGTGAAAGAATACACAGTTTTCCTAGACTCCCTGATTGAAGAATACGATGAAAGATTTGAAGATTTTGAGAAACATGACCACACTGAAACTAGCTTTCCAACCACACCTGGTTGGCGTCTCCAAAGCACCTGAAGATTTACAGATGGAGTTGATTGAGCTATTAGAAGATAATATCCTTAAGTCTCTATTTGATACTAAGAAGGATCCTGTTGAAATATGGAAAAATGGCGTTGAATACCCACGTCTGCGCCAACATGCTCGTCGAATGTTGCCTTCTTTTGGCACAACCTACTGTTGTGAATCAACGTTTTCATATGTGACTCAAATCAAAACGCGCTTGAGATCTCAGATGACGAATATTCACCTGGAGGACCAACTAAAACTACGGTCAACGATATTGGAACCAAATGTACTCCTGTTCCGCAATAAGCAGTCACAAAAAAGTCATTAAATGGTTTATCACCTTTTCATTAATATTAACATCATTTCACTTAATATCATTTTTCACTTAATATTAGTTATATTGTTAATTATTCCCCACAAAAATAAATGTGCACTTGCTGATTTTTTATTTATTAAAAAGCCCTCACGTATTATCAAGTTTGATTTAAAATTAATAAATATGTAGATTGTAGACTAAAATATGACATTTTGTTGTACTGTATATGTTAAATTCTCAGCATGCGGCCTAATAGGGTCTTGATCAAATGAAATGCGGCCTCCCAATGAAAAAAGGTTCCCCACCCCTGGTATAGACTGAGGCATAAGAGCGCTAGTGGAAAACATATGAAGAAGATGTCATAGAAATTATTAAGAAAGATCCAAAATGTTTCTATAATTTCAGAAATATTAAGAGTTCAGTACGAGTTAGAGTTCAGTATTCCCCCCCCCACACCACACACACACAAAATAGTAACAATAAGTAACAGTAACTCCTTCTTTGAAAAAAACTTACCAATAGATTTAATTTCTGTACCGATTCATCGATTTGTGGTACCCAGTATTCCATACATTAACCTTTAAAGACTGAAGGTACAAATTGGTAACGTTTCAAATACAAGCATTCATAACTTAACCCTACAAAAAATTCAGGACGTAAAGGGTTAAAACGAAGCTCACCCTCTCTTCTATTGTTAATTTCGCGGCCATCCCCTACTAAAAGAAAAAAAAAATAATATAATAACATGAAAATTCTATGATGCGCGACTTTTGCGCCACCCTGTATAATATGTATCAGCGGTAAATAACTTAAATCTGATTTTTTTTTCCTTTTAATTAAAAAAAAGACAATAAATTTTTTTCTTTTCTTTTTCAGACGGTAAAGAATAATTGTTTTAATTAAAATTTAGAAAATTTTGAAGCAACATTTTGCTCACGCGGAAATTCTTTAATTCATTTCAAAAGTAATTTAATTTCTTTGAAATAGACGTCTATATATATATATATATATATATACTATACATTCAACGCAAAGAACAAGCAGTATAATAACGTAAAGAACGACGCTGTATAGGAGATATTCCGCGCAAGACGAGAAAGAGAAAACAACAAATGAAAAAATGAAGTACCACCTGGAATCGAACCCGGATCTCATTTGTTGTTTTCTCTTTCTCGTCTTGCGCGGAATATCTCCTATACAAGCGTCGTTCTTTACGTTATTTATACTGCGTGTTCTTTGCAGTTGAATGTATATAATGTTACGGCAAGCGGGAGGTGCCCCCTTGGGGCATTGGTTTCTGCGAGTATGTAGAGGAATTACGGCATTTGGAAGAGTGGAGTCCATGGTGTAGTGGTTATCGCGTCTGACCGGCAATCGGAAGATCCGGGGTTCGATTCCCAGGTGGTACTTCATTTTTTCATTTGTTGTTTTCTCTTTCTCGTCTTGCGCGGAATATCTCCTATACAAGCGTCGTTCTTTACGTTATATATATATATATATATACAGTATATATATATATATGATGAATAAAACCACGAAGGAAAGGAACCATTTCAATTCATGATATATATATATATATATATATATATGCTGCAAACCCACAAGGAAAAAGAAAAACGTTTTTCTTTTTCCTTGTGGGTTTGCAGCATTCATTCATTTCACGTGTTTTATTGTGAAATTCATCCCATATATATATATATATATATATATATATATATATATATATATAAATTATTTCACGAAACTAACACGTGCGTGAAAATATTTATGATGAATAAAACCACGAAGGAAAGGAAACACAAAATGGTGCTCAAGCGCTTTCGTCTAATGACATCCTCAGGAACACTGAAGTACATAAAAGGGTTACAGCCTATATATATGTACTTCAGTGTTCCTGAGGATGTCATTAGACGAAAGCGCTTGAGCACCATTTTGTGTTTCCTTTCCTTCGTGGTTTTATTCATCATATATATATAATATATATATATATATATGATGCAAACTCACAAGGAAAAAGAAAAATGATTCCAAGGCCTTTCGTGTATTCAGAAGTACACCTCCCTGACGAGGTGTACTTCTGAATACACGAAAGCACTTGGAATCATTTTTCTTTTTCCTTGTGGATTTGTATCATTCATTCATTTCACGTGTTTAATTGTGAAATTCATCCCATATATATATATATATATATATATATATATATATATATATGCCTCGGTGGTGTAGTGGTTAGCGTCGCTGACTACGAATCCATCGGCCCTGGGATCGAGACCCGCTGACTGCAGGCGGCGTGCAGCAAAACCCAGCTGTTCTTCCTTCCACACAATAAAAAAAAAGAAATTGGTTGGTAGATAAATGGGTACCGTGGGTAGTCTAGTGGTTAAGACGCTGGGCTGCTGATGGGCGTGGTTCGGATTCCACGTTAAACTGTAGGTCTAAGGTGGAGTGAAAAGCTTGACCTTCGTCAGAATGAACAATTCGGACAGAAGCAAAACCAAGGTTAACCAAGGTGTGTGTATATATATATATATATATATATATATATATATATGTACTATAGTCTACCAATAAACCTTTTCATTTTCATTTTCATTTCATTTTCATATATGCGTGTTAAGATATAAACACGGAAGCTTTTAGTTCACTGAATTTTTCATCTTCCTTTTGTATATATATATATATATATATATAAGGGTCGGGGAAACGGCTTCCGCGTAGGTGTCCAAACATTAAAGCCGGACGAACGTTGGAGAACAATACTTGTTCTCACGGAAGTTAGTGACCCATTTTAATTCTCTCGTTCACAAATATTGTCTCTTTAACTTGTCAAACGTCACTTTTTTTCACTTTTATACGTACCGATAGACGATATAATCGTCGATAACGCTTAAGAGGTTAAAAGAAAGTATAAAATTTATTTTTATTCGAAAACAAATATTTCAGTAACTCGTCACTTACAGTATACACCGTTGGCTTCCTTTTCCGACAATTAAACTAAACTTGTATATACGTGTAAAGAAAGTTACACTTTCGTACCTCTCTCTCTCTCTCTCTCTCTCTCTCTCTCTCTCTCTCTCTATATATATATAATATATATATATATATATACAGGCCCTCTCAGAGGTCCAGAGAGGCCCGGGCCACTTCCAGCTTTTGAGGCCCATAGCTAAACTCAATTATTTCTTTCACTGCAAAACATTATATTCAAACCTGAAAGTTTCTAAATTTGAGGCCCCCCCTTAATCTTGATGCCCAGGCCTAATGGCCCTCCTAGCCCCCCCTAGGCTAAACAGCCTAGAGGGGGGGCTGTATATATATATACACAGTGTATATATAATTACTTTTTGTTACTTTATGTGAATTCGAACGACGGTTCAGGATCGACCTGCTGTCGACCCCTCTGCAGCATCCCGCCTCATCTGCGGAATTTGGCGCCTCATTTGCGGGATATATTATTTCTGGTGGAACATTTCGCTCTGACTGGCACTCAAAGAGTTAAATATGGCCCTTTTGTGTTAAAAGAATGGAAATGAGGAAACAGCAACGGGTGTATGACTTGAATTTGGGCAACCTGACCTTTGAAAAGACGATGCAGCTTAGATTTATAATTAAATTTGATTTAACCCTATATGGACAACTGTTACATATTTCTAACCTTTCATATACACGCATTTATAACTGAACCCTACAGAAAATTCTGTCCATATAGGGTTAATTTATTGTATGGCCGCAAATGTTTCTGTAATTAATTTTTCTGGTAGTCCAATACCCTATACCCATTTGGTCAACAAGACATAACATCGAACGATGACACTCTAGAAAAACTGACTTAGCGTAATCTAACCTAATGTAACCTAACCTAGTTTAATCCAACCCACAATAACTTTGCGACTTTGTCGCGTTAGTCCACTTCCCAAAACTGTTCATTTAAAACAGGTAATTCTAAAAAGTGTTCAGCGCAAAACTGGCAGGTGAGAAATAATAATCAGTCAGGGAGACCGGAAACTGGCACAGCGCTTAGGCCAACTGATGCTACTCATTGCTGTAACTCTTGTATTATTATTATTATTATCACCAGCATCATCAAGGTTCGAAAACTGCACCCACCCCTCCGACTTCAATGTCTTTACTTCGTTTATATAGGAAATGTTACCCACTGAGCTACGGACGCTGGCAAGTACTGTAGATGCAAGGTTAATTGTTTCGTCTGGCAAACCCGTTTGAGGGAACATGCGATGTCGTTTCCTTTTACGCCGTGATCCTCCTGTTTTTGGACAGAAGAGAAGTCATGTTTTAGGAATAAGTTATATGTGTACTTTAATCTAATATGCTTTACCACTCTGATCATGCCATGAAACATTGTATATTACATGAATATCTTTAATTGTTATACATTTCATGGTTTATGGTTTCATAAGGTTCTGAAGATCGCGTTATCTTTTGGGGGAAGTAAGAATTACGGTATGTCTTCGAGCAAATTTGATTTCATGCTCTGAATTGTCGTCCTAATTATTTGATGTCAATTAAGACCAAAATTAGACTCTACAACATGTCTTAAGACGCAAAACCAGTTGCCAAGTTAATTTTTTAGAATTTACAAAATTGTTTCCACATTTTGACCTATTACGAGTTGAAACTTCACCAACCCTGACAGGTCGTATAGCGGGATAGGAATAGATGTATTTTTAAAGTAAAATGTCATTTGGAATTACCCAAAAAGCTGTTAGAAATTAGGATTTCTAAATAGAGCACAATATTAGAAGCAATAGCGCAGGCAAGAGGGGCCCATGGGACCCGGGACCCCCTTTGCCAAGGTTTAGGCCAGGTGGTCCGGAACCCCCCTTCATCAGACCCTCTCCATTTGGTACCCAATAAGGATGGCATATATAATTTATAGCAGGAGCCAATATAAAATTAATTTATAGTTAATAAATGTATTATTGTTATTAACTTCTATTACTGTGCGCATATTTGGCTCAGGTAAGTGAAATCTTTTGAATTCTGCACCGCTGAAAATTGTCAATTCTGACACGCAGGTGCAGAAAAACAGCCTGCGTCAGGCGCCACATTCGTTTACGTTTTCCTCATAGCATAATCTGGGTTAGAAATCTGGGTCCCCTTTGAAAAAATTATGTACCCCCATGGCAGATGGGCTTCTGAACCCGCCCATGACACATATACGTGTGTGTGTGTGTGTGTGTGTGTGTGTGTGTAGATCAGTACTGTTGGTAACGATCGCTGGCTTGAGCTCCCCACTTTGTAAAATCCTGGCTGCGCCCCTGGTTAGAAGAATACATTATCAGGACAATTGTCCTCGATGTCATACATTCACTCAATGTTGAGTAGTTATTTAAACACAAGTGTCTTGTTTAAAGGTTCTTTGAAGGCATGAACGTAATGGAAATTCTGACATAGGGAGTCATTTGTTATCGCTAAAGCTATTATTAAAGTGCATTGTAGGATTCTCGACCAACTTTTGCTTATGAAGCGAATAAGTTTTTAAAAATAAACTACGGTCCTCTTTATTACTTTTTATCAAGGAAACAAAGAGGCATTTGACAACGAGATTTAAAATGCCCACAAGAAGTGATGTTCAGTCCGAGGATCGAACTGCGAATAGAGCGCTGAAATGCACGGAATATTTAGAAATGCGAACGAAGCATGTGCTTCTATGAAGTTATAATAAGAAGAATAATAAGAATAAGAAGAAGAAGAAGAAGAAGAAGCCCGACTCCGAAAACTTGTAAGACAACTGTATCTCATTTTTTACCTGAATCCCTTACGTTTGTATAGTGTTGTCGAAACTAAGGCCGGCCGCACACAGGATCGTCTTGCGACTCACGACTGACGACTTGGGTCGTGACGACTCAAGTCGCGTGCGATTTTACATTGACAGAATGGGAGCCCCGCACACTGCAGTGACCGCGACGTGATTAGGTTAGGTTAGGTTAGGTAAAATTCTCAAATATTTCAGTAACTTCCTGAAGTCGCTGAGTGAAACAGTTATTACGCGAAATTACTGAACATTTCAGGGATTTCATGAAATCACTAATTTCACAATCTTATTGTAACACATATATAATTGAATAAATTTTTTATTGTCTCTTATCAAATGTTATCAAAGAATATAATTTTTCAGTATGAGCAAAAATATTTCTTTACTGATAACATTCTATTTACTATATTGTCAAATTTGGAAGTATGAAGATTCCTCAGTGTTACAGGTCTTGACAAATGGTCGGAAATATTAATGTTGGAGGCTCGAGGTCTTCTATTGTCTTCTTGTTCCTTCTGCCGGAAGACCTTTCAAGTTTGTTCTTAACCCTCAAAGCGCGTAACCACGGAACGAGGGTGACTTCGGGCAATCTCTTCAAATCGATATTGTGTCACTTGAAATTAGTTTCATATTAAAAGGGAATAAATTAATTAAATTAATTTTGAATATATTTCTGTATTAAAATTTTACAAACAGTTTTATAAATAATGGAGGAGAATTAAATACTTTTCTGTACATTTATGACCCGTCGTAGATTGTTCAGAAGGATAGAATTTTAGTATTACATTATAAATGCTTACGCAATATACAGGGACGACAATAAGTTTCAATATCCGATTTTGATCAATTTAGTTCTCGTATACAGAATTTTTAATGAAATTATTTGTAATCTTTTAATAATTTTACGATGGGGGGGGGGGGGGGCCTTCGCTTTAATGAGGGAAATTAAAATATCTTTGAAGTACAGGGTGTTCATAAAGTTACGCAAGTAAATATGCCTGTATACTTCACCATATTCACTTGCGTGACTTTATGAACACCCTGTACTTCCTTTAGAATTTCGTATATTTAATGGTTTCAAATCCAAGTTTATTTTCTTTTTTTTTTTTTACTTTTATTCGTGTACACGGATTTCGAGAAAGGGTTGGCCATTTTTAACTTTTAATAATTATTTCTGTGTTACAAAAACCATTTTTTTTTTATATAACATTTTTTTATGTACACTGGAAATATTCTATGATGGAAAACATTTTCACTATGATCATTAATGACCTTAATAATTTAATTTAAACGCGCTATGAAATTTTGAACAGTTCGCGCTAAAATATCTTTCGCATTTTGTAGCTCATCAACAATCCTTTTATTATTTCTGTAGACTTTGTCCCTTAAATAACTCAACAAAAAAGTAATCGTAAGGATTAAGGATTAAAGATTTTTGGGAAATGGGATAAATGGGATGTCAGTGACACCGGTCTATAGTTCTTTTCTTGAGACTTATCCCATCCTTTATCCCCCCCCCCTCCCTTTATATATAGGAACAATGTTCACCCTTTTCAGGATGCTTGGTACTTCCTCTGTATTCAGGGATCTTCTCCATACCCAATATAGAGGTGTAGCTATTTATTTTTTGCAATTTTTAAATTATTAACAAGGCGTGTCATTTGTCCGGACCTGCAGCTTGAATGTGATTTCATTTGTACTATAGCTCGCGCTATATTTTCTGGGGTAAAATCAAAATCAGTTATACCCCCTCCTGGTAATTTCGCCTCAAAGGTATTCTGTCAGCCACCACATTGTCATTTTTTGGGAGCTTTTAATATTTCGGACATTTTTTTTTTAAATCGTTGGTTAGTTCATGGTTATTTGCAAAACCTTGGACCTTGATTTTGGCTCTCTTCTTCTATAAGGCGGGGGGGGGGGGGGGGGGCGCTTTTGCGGGCATTCGCCCCTGGCCCCTTCTTCTTGCATAAAATTTTTTATTACAGTTTACGTTTTTAATCGTAACGGAAAGGTTTATAATTAACTGTATACAACGGATTTTGCTATCGCTTTTAAGACACAGTTACTTACGTGCGCATACACTGTACATAAACACACGGACATACACAGCCACACGTTAATATAAAAATACAATTATAAGCTATTATATTTCTGTATGTACAAATAGCTAGTGTGTATATATATATGTTATAGTAAGACTGTGAAGCTAGTGATTTCATGAAATTACTAGTAAGATTGTGAAACGAGTGATTTCGCGTAATTACTGTTTCACTCAGAGACATCAGGAAGTTAGATTAGGTTAGGTTAAGTTAGATGAAATTCTTAAGTATTTCAGTAACTTCCTGAAGTCCATGAGTGAAACAATAATTACGCGAAATTTCTGAAAATTTCAGGGATTTCATGAAATCACTCGTTTCACAATCTTACTGTAACATATATTTTTGTTAATTCTCCCGCTTTTTCTTCTTCATCTTCCTGAGTCTGGTACTGGTACCACACTAATGATTGGAATCCACGCGAGGAAGGGTCGCGGGGAATTCCATCCCAACAATTAAGATGTTTGAAGCCTTTTTCTTTAAATCTAATAAATTTCGATCTGAGAGAAGTGATTTATTATATGTAAATCAAATATAAATCCCATCTATCTATCCATCTATCTATCTATCTATCTATCTATCTATCTATCTATATATATATATATATATATATATATATATATATATATATATATATATATATATATATATGTGTGTGTGTGTGTGTGTGTGTGTGCAGCGCGTTATATGTAAGAGAACTTACGCTCAACATTTTTGAGTTTTTTTTCTCAATTTAATTATTATCACACGTTTTGGGGCATCTTTCCATCAACAATTTTTTTTTTTTATATTAAACTACACTAATTTCACCCAATTTTAACCTTATTGATTAAATCTACAAAATTTCAAGTGGATATTCGGCTACATTTTCCAACTAGGTCACTGTACAAGCCTACGAAAGTTTACATTAACGTTAATAATTAATAAAAGAATTTTGGTTAGTGTTATGTTAATGTGAGGCTTTTAAATTTTTATTTGTTAACTGCAAAAATTCCGAAACTGTAAACTTTTGCCGCGTATTTTTATGACTGAAAATTATTTAGTTATTTTTAATTTATACGGTAATATATAATTACTAAATGTGGTTTTTCTTTTATATATGAAGTACAGGGTGCCCATAAATTATCTTTAAAAAAATTTAATTGAAATTTAACTGAATTTTTAAAAATAATTTATGGACACCCTGTTCATTCGTAATGATTCTCTAGCGTGTGAAGGCTGCAAGGTTGCTCTTTAAATTTGTTAATTATAGTAAAGAAAATGTATGATAATGGATTATTGTTTGTAAGACAGTGACCTCTGATGGATGATTTGGTGGGTTTGTTAGTGGGTGATGTTTGTTAGATATGAAATGCCTTTATGTTCGTCGACTCCAATTTGGGGTTGACGAAATGAACTACGTGTAAGCAACTTTAACTACATTTGAATAAATAGTCGATAGCATGAAGGCTTTCGCAATTTGTTCTTTATGCTTAAATAGGTTTGCAGTATTCATTTATTTGTAAAGACCAATTTGGAAATTCATTTGAGAATAGTGCGGGTTTAGAAGTATATATTATCTTATTTTATGATTAAGCAGTATTAATAAGGCAATCAAACGTATTATTTATCTTATTCCAAAGGTGGTAAGTCGTGAGTCAGTTGTGGTACTTTTCACTTAAAAATTTCCCTTATGAAAAACCAATTTGAAATTAATTTGGGAATAGTGCGTTTTTAGAAGTATATATTATGGTCTTATTTTATTTTATGCTTACGCATTCGTAATAAGGGAATCTAATATATTATTTATCTTATTCCATAGGTGGTAAGTCGTGAGTCAGTTGGTATTTTTCGCTTAAATCAAGTTTCTATAAGGGCGATTTTATGGTTTAAAAAGGTCTGCCCAAAATAGTTATTTATTAAAATTTACATTTTCAATCCTAACAGAAAGTTAGGTAATTAACTGTAATTAACTGTGTATAACTGATTTTCCTATCGCTTTTACGTCACACTTACTTACATGAGCATACACACACTCACACACACAGCCACACATTAATATATAAATACAACTATAAGCACTTTTATTTCTATATACAAATATCTCTCTCTCTCTCTCTCTCTCTCTCTCTCTCTCTCTCTCTCTCTCTCTCTCTATATATATATATATATATATATATATATATATATACAGTGTATATATATCCAAGGGGCATAAACAATTGGTCATATTTTTCTTGTTAATGCGCTATGCCGCAAATATAAGGTCAGAGAATTTATTTGTTAATAGCCCTAAGTGTATCTTCATATGTTCCTTCTTTTGTAATCCTTTTTTTTTTTTTTGAGAAAACAGGGTGCATGTTTTTTTTTACCTTTGTTTAAAGTTTTCAAATCTGCTTTTCATAGCCGCGAATAGCTTATTTGCGAATTAAAAAAAAAATTATCAACATGGTTTGAACCTTTGTTATTAAATTATTTTTAAGTGGGAACATTATAACATTAAAGTTGTAACGGTACATTTTATAATATACAGGGTGATCCTCCCCCCACCATAAACATAAAGGCGTTTCCCCCCCCCCCCCCCTCAAAAAAAAAATTTACGTAAATATTTCCGGGGACACCTATTTTTTTTTCTTTTTTCTTTTGGATTACCCTGTATTCTATACGTAATCACTTTTACTTTTTCTATTTTTATTTGTAGATTTTAAATCGTCGGGAAAATATTCTTTGTTTGGTTTGCAATTTCAACTCTACCTAATTTCAGTTTTGATGAATAAATTTGCTGGACAGTTTCATCAAAACTATCAACAAAGTGATGGAATATTATATATATATATATATATAACTTCGGGGAGAACCGATTCGCCTCTATTTAAAAGGGCATATCTCGGCGGAAAAACAAAGAAAAAGTGAGAGGAAAGAGAGGAAAAAGAAAGGGTGGAGGGGACAGTCGAAGTGGAAAAAGACCAAGGATGACAAGGACTGCAAGGTCGAGCCCATCATCCTTGGGTGCTAGAGCCGGGAGGCGCACGTGAAACCCCTTGGAACAAGCACGTACAAATGAGCACAAAGAGCACTCAAGCGCACGAGCTTAGAACCCCCTTTCGGGATATATATATATATATATATATATATATATATATATATATATATATATAGGGTGGCCCATAAGTCCCAATCGGTTATAATTAAAGCGAAAATAAAATACAAAAAAAAAATCAAATCAAGTAAAAAGTTTATAATAAATTTAGAAATATTTATTGATTATTCAAAGTGAAAAATATAACCATCTCGACAAATATATTTTCCTCTTTTATAAAATCCACTAGATGGATTTTCCCTTTAATTATAACCGATTGGAACTTATGGTCCACCCTGTATATATATATATATATATATATATATATATATATATATATATATATATATATATATATATATATATATATATATATATATAACAGGCAAAGTGGGAAAATGGATCTACAACTTCCTCAGAGAATGTCTGCAGGTCGTCAAAATTCAAGGTATATCATCATCAGAATCGGAAGTACGCAGCTCAGTACCACAAGGGACAGTATTGGCCCCACTCCTGTTCATTATCATGCTAACAGACATAGACAGCGGAGTAAAC
>JAJOZX010010827.1:62500-112500 GCA_023014485.1 Bathynomus jamesi
CCATAGTTAAGATTTGAGCTATACTACAATGATCTAAAGAGGAAAAGGATTTACGATACATTCTTGGAATCCCATTTAATAATGGTGACGTTTCGCTTATATAAATATCTATAATATTAAGGCCTGTTCCATTTCACCGACTTCATATTCTACTGACACTCAAAAAAATCTAACTTAACCCTTTAGCGCGCAGTGTTAACTTTACTGATTTTGTTCTGGCTAACTCCAGTCGATTTTATTCTGTCTCGGAAAAGACCTACTCTGTGCCATAAAAGGTTAACCTAACTTAACCTGTGCTAACCATGAAGTAAATAGGTTTTTATACAAGTAAAAGAAACAAAGTAAAATGGGTTTGATCTAATTAATAACTGACACAATATACAAATAAATAGTCTAAATATATATTTAAAACACAGCCCGAACGAAGAGGGAAGACTCTCTCGAAAAGCTGCACGGTTTTTAGTGTTTTATTATTTTAATTGTTATATATATATATAGTTACCAATTTATAGTTATGAATTTAATGCGTAAATCGGTACTCTAATCCTAATGAATGATGATAATTACTCTTAATTGAGTTAATGATAAATGCTTTGGCCGAGGTCACTAGAGCTTTTAGATCAAATAATGTTATTAATTAAGTTATTAATTAGGTTGATTGATACAATGAGTTTTCGTCCTTTATTACACAAAATAAATGATTTATGAAAGACAGAAATATGTTGTTTACAGTTACAATAATGTGTACACTTGAAATAATGCTTTCAATATATAATAATGGCTTGACATTTAATAAAGCGCGAGGTAATGATTAGTCTTTATATAAAGTTAGCTGAATGACACGGGGCCAATGGGGCCTGCACAAATGTTTTCGGAGGGAGAGATGAAGAAGCCGCGTCCAGGTCCTTGTAACGAAGTTGAGAGGTGATGCCTTATTCCCCTCTGTGACGTCATCTTAGTCATGCTTGTGTTTGTGTGTTGTGTTGATGGGATGTCGCTCATTGTGTTGATGGGATATTGCTAAGGTATTTGCAAACGTCTCTGCCACTTCAGTTGGTCACTACAAGTAGTCTTCCCCCAGAGAGCGAAGTGAGCGAGAAAAGAAGAGACGTTCGATGCAAGCGATTAAAAAAATAAATCGTCCTGAGGAGTGTAGGTCTACTGAGGCTCTCGCACGGCGAAACGTAGAAAACGTGGTATGAGGTAGGGTGCTGATATGGGAAGAATGGGAAAGGCTGTGGGACGGGAGGGAGGAACTCGGCTGGGTTCACAGGGAATGGAGTTGGGGTAAGGTAGGAACGCGGAGCGAGTGGGGGAGAAAAGGAAGGCGACGAGAAAGGGGCAGGGGGACTGTATTGAAGTCAGTGCGATGCCCACAGTTTGTCGGGTGAAATTCTCCTCGATGAATACGTTCTTTGCCGAAGGGAAGAAAAAACGTCGTCCACGGAAAACAAGCAGGAGTAGTGAATCCACGGAATGATGCAAAGAGACAGCCGAAGAAGGCAGGGAATCCCAACCCTGTGCCTGGTGTGTCTGTGCTTGCAGTACGCCCTCACGTTGCGTGGATGTGTGTGTCCTTGCTTGTTTGCTTGAAGAATGCTTCTTAAGCCTTCCTGTAGGAGTGGGGGTGGGAAAAAATGGAATATTGATGGAATATTGCTAAGGTATTTGTAAACATCTCTGCCACTTCAGTTGGTCACTATATATATATATATATATATATATATATATATATATATATACTGTATATATAATATATATATATATATATATATATATATATATATATATATACACACATTTAACTGCAAACACGCAGTATAATTAACGTAAAGAACGACGCTTATATAGGAGATATTCGTTCTCTCTCTCTCGTCTTGCGCGGAATATCTCCTATACAAGCGTCGTTCTTTACGTTATATATATATATATATATATATATATATATATATATAATATATATATATATATATATATATATATGACTTTTTGGAGACACTGGAACGACTCAACGAAAATCAGCACGGATTCCGATCAGGAAGATCATGCCTATCACAATTTATAGAGCACTATAACAATATCCGAGATGCACTTAAAGGCAATAAAAACTATGATGTCATATACACGGATTTGGCAAAGCTTTCGATAAATGCGATCATGGTATAATAGCACATAAAATGAAACATATGGGAATAACAGGCAAAGTGGGAAAATGAATCTACAACTTCCTCAGAGAACGTCTACAGGTCGTCAAAATTCAAGGTATATCATCATCAGAATCGGAAGTACGCAGTTCAGTACCACAAGGTACAGTACTGGCCCCACTCCTGTTCATTATCATGTTAACAGACATAGACAGTGGAGTAAACAGCAACAGTATAGTAACATCTTTTGCGGACGATACAAACATCAGCAGAAAAATCAGCGATGCAAATGAAGTGGGGGCCTTGCAGAGGGACCCGAACAAATTATACACATGGTCAGAAGACAACAATATGACATTTAACACTGAGAAATTTCAGCTCTTGAGATATGGTAGAAATGGGGAACTTAAACAGACTGCATATTATGCTCCAGATAGACAGGAAGTTCAGAGAAGCACAAAAGCGGTCGACGTGGGGGTAATAATGACCGATGATGCTGAATTTGAGACACAAAACCAGATAGCAATAAACAAAGCAAAAAGAGTCGCCGGACAAGTACTAAGAACGTTCAAAAGGAGGGACAAGACAGTAATGATTCCCCTGCTGAGAACACTGATCATACCAAAACTTGAATACTGCTCAGTTTTGACGTCCCCATATAAAAAGGAAAAAATTAATAAACTAGAAGAAACGCAGAGACATTTCACAGCAAAGATTGATGGCTACAAAGAACTCAACTACTGGGAAAGACTACGTAAACTAAATCTGTACTCCTTGGAAAGAAGAAGAGAGAGAGATACACCATAATCTACATCTGGAAAATGATCGACAAACTGGTACCAAACCTCAACCTAAACCCAATTACCATCCAAACAACGCTGGAAAATCGAAAAGGCAGAATGTGTAGTGTTCCCAAATTAAAGGCCCGACAAGGGACCTCCGCAACACTGAAAGAAAATAGCTCAACACTGAAAGAAGACTAGATGACTGGCGCAGGACGGTGTCACGGTACCAGATAAACCGGGTGTACCTAGCTATGTACGGTGGAGAGCGCAAGAAAGCAACTCGCTCCTCCACCAAGCCAGGCCTAGAGGCGGGGCCACCAGCTTGACCTTCGTGTGAAGAGAGACCAACACACGAAACCTAAACAAGGTTAACGAGGTAGGCATATAATATATATAATATATATATATATATATATATATATATAATTTAGGGTGTCTCTTATTGGGTAGTCAAAAATTGAAATGTTGAATTATTTTATCTGCGCCCCCTAAAATAGTTCCATTTAGCATGAAAACTAAAACTTGAAAGTTTGACACAAATTGGCTCATATTTAGGGGTCGCCCCCGGCTAATAAAAATGGTGACCATGTCATAATAGCTCCTGACATATGATTATGCTCATTATACACATAATTCCTTCCTTCTTTTTTAGTTTGATTCGTTTTTATAAGTATAGGCCTTCTTATTTATCATTGATCCTTTTCTAACCTATCCTTGATGTTGTTATAATCCATCCTTTGGTCCTCAATCCTTCTTTATCCCAATCCTTTTTCTCCTATCCAAAATCCTTCCTGGCTCTTTTTTTTATATACAATCAGCAATGAAGCATTGCTACAAAAAAACATTAGTTTATTATATAGAGATAAATTCAAAATGCCAGTGCTATTTACATACTTTAATTATTTAATTAGCATTATTTCCTTATACAACATTTATTTAATATACAATGATTATACAATATGGTGTATTTTAAGGTGCGACCTCATTGATGGTTATTTTTTGAGAAGAACAGTTTTTGATGGAACTGGGTGACTCTGGCGGTGTTTTGCAACAATTTGGAGCAGGAACTGGAGCTGCTCTTCCCCTACTGTCAATTTCTTATTCAGCTCTTGAACTAAAGCTACTGCACGTTCTGCCCGGTCATTTACAACAGATAGAGCTGCAACAATAGCTCTGGCCCTTAAATATTCACAGTTGGATGTCCAAGTGCTGGGTGCCTTGTTCAGAAATCCTTCTGGCAAATTCAGCTTAGTAAAGAATTCTCTAGTATTTCTTGTAACAAGTTGGTGTAGTCCTTCACCAGAGCAGAAGGTCGAGTCAGGAATCCGAGGACGCTTGGGTGGTCTATCAGTGGACTCATCTTCTAATGCCTTTACCATGCGTTTCTTTACATCTGTAGTAATTCGCTCATCAAAGAAAGCAAGACCAACTGCTTCTTCAGACAGGTACCATAAGTGGTTAGAGAGCTTTTTTTTAGTTGCATCAGAAATCTTTTTGTTAGGATAATTAATCAATGACCTCATAAGGAGCCAGTCATTAAATGGGGTTTCAATAGGGAGTGAGGATGTTGTCCAAGCCTTCATATAGATGAGAACAGAAAAAAGGGAAAGATCTCGAATTCCTCGTTCTTCAGTCTTAGTCATCTTGAACTGGTTTCGAAACAGCCACATCTTGATAGAATAGAGCGCTTTGGACATCCAGCGAGCTCGATGCATGGCTACAAACTTGACAATTATCTCTAATATATTCATTTAATTGAATTCATCATAAATATGATGATTAATTAATTAAAAACATATGTTTAGTATACTTGACAACTGCTAGTAATTTCAAATATTAATTGCATAAATAATAGCTATATTTTATGAACTTTAATAAGCGGGGGCGACCTCTAAAACTTGTTCAATCCAAAAACATTTTTATATGTGATGTTTTTTCAACCAATGGAACTGGTTGAGGGGGCGCAACCTAAAAACATCAACACTTCGAAAATAAGAGACACCCTAAATTATATATATATATTTGCTTACAGGCCCTTTTAAAATAACAGAAAGGGGATTGGTAGAATCTATAGCATGAAGAGAGTAAATATATATATTTTTTTAATGTTATTGATCGATAGAAAAAAAAAAGGAGTCGTTTCCATACGTATTGAATAGACGCAGATTCATTAATTGAAGTGAAATTAAACGATTCTGTAATTGAAATTCAAGCGATTAAAAGCGAAGATTAACATTTTTAACATTTTTGAAAGAAGAAAATGTTGGAATGTTTGAAAAATTTTGCTCGGTTTTGATTAAGGCTGGAGGTATTACGTCATAAAGGTTATACTGTAGTACAATTTTAAATTGTGTATAAAAGGGATGAGAAAAGTTACCGAGTACCTTTCCTGAACTGGAAGACAAAATAAGAAAATTGGAAAACAGACTTTTACAGGGTGGGCAAAAAGTTTGGGTAACTCTCTCTCTCTCTCTCTCTCTCTCTCTCTCTCTCTCTCTCTCTCTCTCTCCCCCCTCAAAATATTTGCGTATCTAATTTTTACGTATCTCATACTTACATATCTAATTTTTCGCATTTTAGTATTTTTTTGTTAAATTAAAAATTAAAATAAATGTTAAAAAGTGTCAATATGCAATAAATTCTTTCTTTCATGTACACTAGCTTATTTTGATGGGGTGCCCAAACTTTTTGCCCACCCTGAATATTGAATTTACGAAAATATCTTTTTAGCCATAGAGTAGGCCTAGTATAGATTTCTGGAATGACTTGCCATATGATGTGGTAAATAGTAGCTCCTTGGGTATTTTTAAGAGACAATTACACCTTTTTATGAAAGAGATAAGCTATAAATTGCAGTAAATAATGTATTTTTTAATTAAGATTTTATAAGTATTTGTAACTTCAGTACTTTTGTACGTAACCTAACGGTAACAAGGTGACTCTAAAGTGATATTTTGCAAAATTCTGCTATAAAATATAGTTCAAGATCAAATGCGCCTCGGTGGTGTAGTGGTTAACGTTGCTAACTACGAATCCATCTGACCCGGGATCGAGGCCCGGTGACGGCAGGCGGCGTGCAGCAAATCCCAGCTGTTTATCCTTCCACACAATAAAAGAAATTGGTTAGTAGATAAATGGGTACCTGGGTAGCCCAGTAGTTAAGACGTTGGGCTGCTGCTGGTGGGGCGTGATTCGGATTTCACGTTAAACTGTAGGTTTAAGGTGGGATGACAAGCTTGACTTTCGTCAGAATGGACAATTCAGCCAGAAGCAAAACCAAGGTTAAATATTTTATTTGCATATCCTCGATAGGCCTGAGTGGCTTCAAAGAACTTTTAATGGATAACCCTCGATAGGCCTGAGTGGCTTCAAAGAACTTTTAATGGATAACATGACTTTAGAATATAAAAAAACACTAATTTCTAAGTTATTTTACGGGTTTTCAATAAGAAAAAATCCGCGAATTAATAAATGGGTTAATTTATATTATACAATTAAACACGCAACTTTATAATAATAAACTTACTTATTTTAGGTTACTTTATAAAGGTGAGTTTGAACGACGGGTTCAAGATCGACCTACGGTCAACCCCTCTGCAGCATCCCGCCTCATTTGCGGGATTTGATGATTTTTATTATTATATTATTTATTATTTATTATTATGATTTTGACGTAATGTGAAACAAAATGTCAAAATAATACATTTTAAAAAATTTATAAAACTTAAAAAATTATCAATATTAAAATAAGATAAAATAAAATTTTAAAATAATATAATATTAAAATAAAATAAATTTTTAAAAAATTTAATACGAAAATAAAGAATTTAAAAAAATATATCAATAATATAATATTTAAAATAATATTAAAAAATTTAAAAATTAGCAGTAATATAATAATATTCGTTTTTAAATTTTATTATTTTTCGCCACAAGAAATAAAATATCAAAAAAGAAATAAAAAACACTGATTTAAATTTCAGTCGTCGGCAGCCTTTTTTTCGCGCAACTGTACAGTGAAATGAAAGTCGGAAAATGAAAAGAATATTTGAAAATATGTAAATGTTGACTGAACTTGGGGATAGCAAAGCCCGTCTCAGGTGACCGTGTGGTCACGTGCTTATATGTATGTGGTTCCATTCACCCAATCCCCGTAGGAGTGACTTCCAGGAAGAGAGAAACATTCAGTGCATCTTGCTCCTGATGAAGCATGCACTCGGACTTTATATGGTACCCGAGTGTTTACAGTACAAACTAAAGAGAAATGCGAGTTAAAGGGCATTCAATTGGACTATTGACTTGAATATAATAAATCAATGCATTATTGCTTCTAGCGGTGATGAACCACATACGTACATTAGTATGTTGATCCTCTATGTACTAGGCGATGATGATGCTAGCTGCTCGTACCCTGAATGGGTGTATGAGTGGAGCAGTGTTTTATAAAACAATGAAACGTTGCCCTTATATACGAGTGTATATATAATATATATATATATATACACAATCTGTGTGTATCATATATATATATATATATATATATATATATATATATATATACGGGTGTACATAAAGTCAGGATCTATTTTTGTGAAGCACTTGGAAATTATATGGAATTCAATCATAAAATGATAAAGTGGTAACATTTATTAAATAATTAAGAGTAGGATTCGACGTGACGCCCATCAGTATCCCTGCACAGCTCAAATCGTTCCGCAGCATTTCTAAACACATTCTGGAGCATTTGCGGGGTTATGTTATCTGCAGCAGTTCGTATACGTGTACGTAAGTTTTCAAGACTCGTAATCTTCGTCTGATAGACGTGCGATTTGATAAAGCCCCATGCAAAGAAATCTAAAGGGTTAAATCTGGTGATCTCGCTGGCCAAGGTCTGTTGCTTCCGCGTCCGATCCAGCGATTTGGAAAACGTCCATTTAGATAATCCTGAACAATTTTGGCATAGTGACAAGGAGCACCATCATGTTGAAAGACGACGGTACTAACAATCCTATCCCCAATCAGCTGAGGTTCAAGGAATTGCTGCAACATGTCCAGATAAATAAGCCCCGTAACTGTAGCCTCAGCAAAGAAAAAAGGACCATAAACCTTAGATTTTGTTAAACCCATCCAGACATTAACTTTAGGTGAGTCTCTTTCCCAATTTTGGACGAAATCATTCGGTCTTTCATCTGCCCAAATTCGACAGTTATGGCGATTTACTTTTCCACACGTATGGAAAGTGGCTTCATCACTAAAGAGAATGTTGTCCATTAAATTATCACTCCAGATTTGTTCTACGAGATCAGCACACACAGCACTTCGTCGAGGGAAATCTTCCTCATGTAAATCATGTAAAACCTGCAAATGATAGCTTTTCTTCGCAAATTAACTTTCAGAATTTTGTGCACAGATGACGTCGGGAGGCCGAGTCTGTGTGATGCAGCACGAACGGACGTACGTGGCTCCTCAGTGATAATTCCGCGTACTGCATTCACGGTAAGATCTGACATACACGGTCGTCCTGATCTTGCTTCATCATTTACAGATCCCGTTCGTTTAAATTTGTTCACCAATTTTCGTATTGTCTTGTCTATTGGCCCCGGCTTATGAAATCTCCTAAACTTCTCTCTGATGTCATTGAATTTCTTTCCCTCGATTCGCCAAATTACTATTGCCACACGCTCTTCTGTATTCATTCTAAGGGCTTCTGAAAAGAAAAATAGAAAAAAATAATTATTTCACAAAAATAGATCCTGACTTTATGTACACCCTGTATTATAAAAAAAGTTACTTGGAATTTAAACCTAATTTTACTTTTATTTTCAGGTGGTTCCCCTCCACACACAGCGTGCCCCTTCGAGGGGGTTTGGTCCTCCGGGGGAGTAAAGTGCCCCAACGCCATCACTCACTTGCAGGCGGGGTGCAGAGGCAACGCTCACTCACTTCAGTTCTTTGGGTCCTGCCAAAAGAAAACACTCAAACATGGTAGGTTAGGTAGGATTACAAAGGAAAAGCACTACGCACTAACCATGGGAGGTCACGGTGCTTTGTAACGAAAAACGAACTTGGCCTTGAACGAGATAAATCTATTTTGTTGTGACAATTGTTGTTCTTTGTAATCTTGCAGGTTAGGACTGCAACGTTTTTTGGATCACCTGAAGATCAGGGCCCCATGTATTCTTGTTTTTTGCTTTACAGTACCAATATAATAATAAATTAAATTGAATGCCCGGTTAGGTCAACTGTACACCCTTGACGATTGGTTAGGTTAAGTCGTAATATTTTCGTTAGTTTTAACGAAGATATCATTTGGTAAGTGAGGCTGGGGGCCCTGATCGTCAGGTGATCCCATTTTTCGTTTACTGAAATAGTTTAATAGTTTATAAATAAAAATATTGCTAGAATATATTTTAATTATTATTATTATTATTATTATTATTATTATTATATATATATATATATATATATATACAGTATATATATATATGTTATAGAATGACCTCTCCTTTTTGGAGGAATGTACCGCCGCATCCGGTACGCGCGCGAATAGTACCAAGCCCTAAAGATGCGAGTCCAATGCGCATGTGCGAGACCCGAGGGTATAAAAGCTCTAGTCAAGCCACACCCGAGACGATATTACCAATAAACCAGAAAAACGAATGATTTTTTAAGATCACCTTTCTTCTACTACTTCTTTCACCACCTTTCTCTACAAAAAAAAAAAAAAATGGTGTCAATAATCCAGCAGGGTTGAAAGCACCTTAAACAGAAAAAACAAACGATATTACCAATGCTATACGCACAAACCCGTTGCCGTTAGGCCGGTTCATCTACTCCCATTAGCCATCAATTAAAGTGTTATGTAAGTTATCATTCATTATTCATCCCTTTTTGCGGCTTACAACCTGAAGCATCGACGCCATTGTGATGGCCGTGTGACTTTAAGGGTAACTGAGATACCCCAAAGCCAGTGGATCCGAACCCCGCTATAATATTGGGCGTTCCATCAAGGCCTAAGCCACCGCGAACCAAAACCACCAATATAAAATATCTGGTGTCAGAACAAGGCCCAATATATATATATATATATTATATATATATATATATATATATACTTTTGGTAACCTTTGGTTAGCTTCCGCCCGAATTGTTCACTCTGACGAAGGTCAAACTTTTCACTCCACCTTCGACCTACAGTTTAACGTGGAATCCGAACCACGCACCACCAGCAGCCCGGCGCCTTAACCACTAGGCCACCCAGGGTACCTATTTATCTACCAACCACTTTCTTTATTGTGTGGAAGGATGAACAGCTGGGTTTTGCTGCGCGCCGGCTGCTGTCAATATATATATATATATATGATGCAAAATAACGCACTGTCGTGACGAAGTATGAAGAAGGAAACCACTCTTCACTAAGACGCAAATTTTTATTTCTTAACACCAATACAATTGATAAGGGTTCGCGAAGAGCCGAAACTGTCTTGGTGCTAAGAAATAAAATTTGCGTCTTCCAGGAGAGTGGTTTCCTTTTTCATATATATATATAAATTATTTATATATATATATATATATATATATATATATATAATATATATATATATATATATATATATATATATATATATATATACAGTATATATAATATATATATATATACAGGGTGGGCGGAAAGTAGCTCCCTATTTTGGATTGGTAAAAAAATACGTATATTATCCATTTATTTCAGAAGAAATAATATGAAAAGGTAGGCATACATGGTAGGTTTTCTCTAAAATTCAATGTGGGCTCCAACTCTTTCCACCAGCTTCTGGAGCCGCCCAGGAATGGCGTCCACTGACTTTAGCAGGAACTCCGGCGGGATGGAGGACATGACTTCCCGAATTCGGTCCTCCAGTTCTTCCAATGTCCTCGGTTTGGTGCGGTAGACTTCTTCCTTTACCCACCCCCCAAAGAAAGAAGTCGCACGGTGTCAAGTCGGGGCTCCTGGCTGGCCATTGATGTGGACCACGACGACCCATCCAACGCCCAGGGAAGTGGGCATCCAGCCACTCACGGACAAGAGCGAAGTGCGGAGGGGCGCCATCTTGCATAAATATCTTTGGGGGTGGGTAAAGGAAGAAGTCTACCGCACCAAACCGAGGACATTGGAAGAACTGGAGGACCGAATTCGGGAAGTCATGTCCTCCATCCCGCCGGAGTTCCTGCTAAAGTCAGTGGACGCTCCAGAAGCTGGTGGAAAGAGTTGGAGCCCACATTGAATTTTAGAGAAAACCTACCATGTATGCCTACCTTTTCATATTATTTCTTCTGAAATAAATGGATAATATACGTATTTTTTTACCAATCCAAAATAGGGAGCTACTTTCCGCCCACCCTGTATATATATAAGTTATATAATACAGTATGTATATATATATATATATATATATATATATATATATATATATATATATATATATATATATATATATATATATATATATAAAACACTTTTGAATTTCTATTTAATGAAAAATATTTTCAATATAATTACCATTGAAATCGATAATAATTTTATTTAAACGAACCGTTCAATGAAAATTTCGAACAGTTCGTGCTAAAACATCTTTCGCATTTCCATTCCTTTGAGCTTCGATTTCATTTTGTAGTTGATCAACTGTTCTTGGATTATTCCTGTAGACTTTGTCCCTTAAATAATCCCCGCAAAATAAATAAATAAATAAACAAATAAATAATCGGAAAGATTAAGGGGGATTGAAGGTCAGGAGAGTACGAATGGCCAAGGCCAGCCGTAATCAAATCTTCTTGAGTAACCGTTAGAAATTACTTTAGCACGAACTGTCCAGAGTTTCAGAGGAAATTCCAATCAAATCTCTCTCTCTCTCCTTCTCTTCTCTCTCTCTCTCTCTCTCTCTCTCTCTCTCTCTCTGTATATATATATATATATATATACTGTGTGTGTGTGTGTGTGTGTGTGTGTATATATATATATATATATATATATATATATATATATATATGATACACACAGACCGTGCATGGAACAAGGAACTCTTCTGAGATAATTAAATCCACTATAGTCCGAATAAGTAATGGTAAATGACAAATACCGTAGTTTTTCTTTTTCATGATGCAAGCCCGACGTGGGCAACGGGTCTCTCGCAAAGAGGTCCCATAAATATAGCTTCCCTCACCAGCTATCTGCAAAGCAGACAGGATCCAGCTTTGGGACATGGATCTAGGGTTTAAAGCAGCCTAGCCCCACTACATTTAGAACCTCAATATAAGTAAAAGACTCGTATTCAATCCGACGTGAATGCAACGAGTCTTTTACTTATATTGAGGTTCTAAATGTAGTGGGGCTAGGCTGCTTTAAACCCTAGATCCATGTCCCAAAGCTGGATCCTGTCTGCTTTGCAGATAGCTGGTGAGGGAAGCTATATTTATGGGACCTCTTTGCGAGAAACCCGTTGCCCACGTCGGGCTTGCATCATGAAAAAGAAAAATATGGTATTTGTCATTTACCATTACTTATTCGGGCTATAGTGGATTTAATTATCCCAGAAGAGTTCCTTGTTCCATGCACGGTCTGTGTGTATCATAAAAAACTCAGGGAACCATTCTGAGTTCATTCCCATAATATATATATATATATATATATATATATATACTGTGTGTGTGTATAATGGTTAAATGGATGAAAAATAATACTTTATGACTGGTTCGCCGTGGAGCAGCGTTCACTTGCCATGGCAGTTGGAGGGAGGGCAAGAAGACGTACCTCGTCGTTTCTCCGGAGGGACGACCGCATCGTCTTTGCCTCGTCGCATCGTTTCACCCTCACCCCCTTAAGGATATTGATAACGGACGAGGGGAGACACCCGCGACTAATCATACCCTCTTCATAACTACCCATGCCCACTCTTGCCCTCGTCAGATAGTGCCCCCGACGACTACGATTAACGTCAGCTTCACGACACACAGTAAGGACTGAAACGCAGTTTTAACGTTAACAATGCCTATATATGGGAACAGTCTCATTGCACAGTTCGTGGGAAAGTGTGACTCAAAATTATAGGTTGGAAAAAAGATATATATATATATATATATATATACAATTTTAATGTTGGTTCACCTGACAGGCAGCTGCCTCACGCTGAATAAAGGGAGTGTCCCTTCGTCCAGCTTTCCTGCAGTTCTTCACAGCTGTTTCTTCACGTTTCTTCTGCACCTTCGTCACTTGTCATGGTTCTCTAGATGAAGGATGTGCATTGAAGGAGAACCCTAAAATTAGGTCTTCATAGGTCACGATAGGTCACGATTGGTCACGATAGGTCATGTATAGGTCATAATTTTAAGTATTTAAAGAACTAGAGAGGTAATAAGCATTTCTCGTTGTGGGGTCGTCACTAGAACTTCAGAGGCAAACTTTTTAAATAATTTTTATTTTTTACTTATCTTTTCAAATTAATTAATTATTATTGTTATTATTATTATTATTATTATTATTAATAATAATTCTTCGTTGTAATTTGGTTTTCAAATATTACATATATATATATATATATATATATATATATATATATATAATAGGGTGTCTATAAGTCCGGTCTCATAGAAGTGAGTTACACTCGTGAGGAAAAGGGCTCCGGAGGTTTTTATCTCACGAGTGTAACTTCCTTCCATATTATCTACTGCGTGTTATTCTACCTGCAACAAAAAAAAATATCCCAAAACAAGACATCAATTTGAACATTTGTTTTCGTTCTAATATATTACATTTGTAAATTTAATTTAAAATAAATTTCCCTAGGAAACCGGACTTATGGAACACCCTGTATATATATAGAATGTTTATGCGTGTGAGTACAAATTCCCTTTTAATTAATAAAATCTGACATAACTCTCGGTAAATTTTAACCAAAGTTCAAATTGATTAATTTCAATCTAATTTTAAACATTAAAATTGCAGCCCTTAAAATGAAGACTTTCCTCGGGATTTGCTTAATTGGAACGTTGTTCAAAATTTTTAAAAAATGAGATTCAAAAACTTGCTATGACCTAAATAATACTTTTAACACGTTTACCAAATAATAATAAAAATAATAATAATAAAAATAATAATAATGTGATTTAAATTTAATCAATTATGATCTTAAATAAATGACCCGATAATTTGGATCATGACCTAATGTTACATTAGTATTATTATGACCTATTATGACAGGTTTTTTTTTTTTTTTTTTTACATAATTTCTTCTGTAGCATGTTGCTTAGTCTTTAAGAAAAAATGTTGTAAAAGAATAAAGAAATAGTGTTTTATCTTTAAAAATTTACAAAACTGTAGTCAAGGAATCACATTTTTACATCATATATATATATATATATATATATATATATATATATATATATATATATATATATATATAATATATATATATAAAGACTCGGAGAATTAAAATAATATAGTGGAGTACATTAGTTACTTTTGCTGTACGGTTTTTTTACATATGAAGCGGGTATATATATATATATATTAATATATATATATATATATATTATAAAACTTTATTATTTATACAAGTATACAAGCTCAGAATACAAATTATTCGTAAAGAGCTGTTGTAAGAAATGATGAACTACAGAGTAATATACAAGTATATACTAAATAAATATAATAGGTTACAGTCTGAAAATATAATATTTTACAGTTTGATTATGACAAGATATGAATTTATCGATACCAATTCTATCAATACGGCAATTTCTTAGTTAGGAATCTGTTCTGTGTAGCTGCAAATGAGCACTGATTTTGTATATGATCTGTGCTCGTTAAATTGTTTTATGACAGTGGCACTCAGATTATTTTGGCGAGTGCCATGTAGCGTGTCTGACTAACTATAGAATGCCACCCGTAATGAAGTAAAACTACTAGGTATCAAAAACCAGTAATTATTATATTTCAGAAGATCTCAGGACTAATTTAAATCCAAATATATTTGTAGCATGCCCCCAGGAAAGAAGGCTTAGGGACGCAGGCTGGGTACTGCTGTGCTTGGGTATGTATGAATTTTACCCCCCCCCCCCCACAAAAAAAACATGCAGTCATAAACCCCGAGTGATAATTCATGTAAGTTTATTGCCCTATATTTAAAGCGGCCATCATTTGTAGCTCAGTGGATAACACCTTTTCCCTATAAGCGAAGTGAAGGTTGGGAGTTTGAATCCCGATGATGGTGGGAATAGTAAAGCAGGAGTTAGAGCAATGAGCCACATTAGTTGGCCTGAGCGCTGTGCCAGTTTCTGGCCCTCTAAATGAGTATTTGAATTTATTTTTTAAGTCTCGATATATATATATATATATATATATATATATATATATATATATATATATATATATATATATATATATATATATATAATATATATAACAAATACACGTCCCAAAAGTCCCACGCTATTTCTTGTTCACTTCTTACAAGAAATAGATTGAAACTTTTGGGACACCCTCTATATTATTTTACACCGTACGTACAGGAACTTCCGTACAGATGCACAAATGAAAAAAATAACAGTATTAATGTATGTCTTTATTATATTTTAGATAGATTTTTGCTACAAATATAACATACAGTTGTTACATGTACAGTAATGGCCATCTTACTTGCTAAACATTACAGGGCTGTACCGATAATACAGGGTGATTCACTCGCTGGTAGCCCCAGCGCAGGGGTGGGCAACCTTTTTAAGTGAGCGTGCCAAAATCGTCAAATCTTTGAAGAAAAGTTAATCTTTACCATTTTTTAGCAGAAAACATTAAGTTAAAATATAAAACTCAGCGAAGAATTTGGATATTTATTTATTTTAATTTTTTTAAGGTGAGCCCGGGGAATCGCGTGCCGGAAAAAAGTCGTTGGCGTGCCACGTTTTGGCACGCGTGCCAAGGGTTGCCCACCCCCGCCCCAGCGGATATATTAGCGATTCTCTGGGGCAACCCACGAGTGAATCACCCTGTACTTGACATTAAAATGTCGTTTAAGCTTACGAGCTAAACATTCAGGGTACAGGACAGATTATATATGGTTACTTAGTGGAGTAGTGAAAGGAATACGTTATTGCAATAAATAGCTCTACTTTCTTCAGAAAAAATAACGTAAAAACCTCATTGAAGGAGTTAAAATACTCATTAAGGAGTTAAAGGAGTTAAAATACTCGTCATAAGATTATTAAATGAGTTAAAATACTCTTTAAGGAGTTAAAGGAGTTAAAATACTCGCCACAAAATCATTAAATGAGTTAAAATACTCATTAAGGAGTTAAAGGAGTTAAAATACTCGCCATAATCATTAAAGGAGTTAAAATACTCATTAAAGAGTTAAAGGAATTAAAATACTCGCCATAAAATCATTTTAGTATGAAATAGAAGATAAACATTAATTAAAATGATAACAATGTTAACTATTATCATAAAAATAACTTAAATAATTTTCTGTTTTTTTAGGAAGTTCAAATTTACCTCTTATATAAACTGTTGATCAGGGAGATTGTATTGTATTGATAGATTTTCAAGCCAACATGATTGCATAATGTCCAGACAATATATATTATATATATATATATATATATATATATATATATATATATATAATTAAGTGGTTGTATATGTCAGTAGAACAGAAAACATCTTTCTCAGATAACGTAGTTCTATATATATATATATATATATATATATATATATTATATATATATATATATATATATATATATATATATATTATATATATATATATATATGGTAGTTCTCTTCATCTGTACTTCTCTACACTACTTATTTGTACTAACTGTGATTCCTTGCTTTAGTTTTGCGCTGTACATTTCAAGCAGTTCTGGTATGTCACTATTAAAACTATTTCCCGTAACTAATGATTGTTTTCCAGTGTTAATAATCATTAAATTGTGATATTTACTTATATATATACAGATTGATAGTAGTGTATAAGCATTGTACTCTGACTGAAAGTGTTTATTTATATATATATATATATATATATATATATATATATATATATATATATATATATATATATATATTACAGTATATGTACAGTCAGCTTGAAAATATAGTTTAACATTTTTATTCCAGTACTGCAATAAAATGCAAAGTTTTTTTGAAGTGGACTGTACCTCTATATATATATATATATATATATATATATATATATATATATATATATATATATATATATAATATATAATACACGCTATAGTTCGTGACAGGACTAAATGAGTATTTTAGCATAAGTATGTATATATTATAAATATATATTTGTAAATGAAGTCTGTAGTAATTTTACTGTTTTTTTTTTCAAATCGTAAAAAAATTTGTTGTGTATAAAAACGATAAAAATGTGAATTTTCGAGTATTTTTTATCGAAATTTATCGTGACTTTTTGAAATTTTCGTCGATACGATAGTTTTTTTTTCTGTATCGACACTTTTATTACCCAAATTTATAACCTAACCTAAGTTAAATTAACCTAGTTTAACCTAACTGAACCTAACCTAATTTAATCTGATTCGTCAAATACCTGTTAGAGAAATAAAACCTTCTTAATTAACAGGTTAACGGCATAAAAATAATTACGGTTTTAACTCGGGTTAAAAAAAAACAATTTAGAAGCGAGTTAACGCATTCGTATTAAATTAACATTATAATGAATTGATATTAATTATTAAAAACAAGTTAATTAATAATTAATTAATAATATACTAATAAATAAATATTATTTATTTTTATATGTTAATTTTTTGTAAAAGACTTCAGAAATGGAGGATACAATAATTTTTTTTTTGACACGTTTAATACGATAATACGATAATATTATTTTTAATGTAACTTACAATTTACTCCATATTAATTAATGTAATTTAATTTAATTACATAAATTTTAATTTGTAATGCATTTGATATGCCAAAGTATAAAAAGTTTGCGTAATAATTCAAATTTTATAATATATATAGATTCCTATACACAAGTTACGTCTTTTATAATGTACACACACACATACATACACATGATAAGAATTAAGGTAATATATTTGTTGCTTTTGTCTTTGGAAGAAATAATTCTATTGTGTTTTATTCATTTTCTTTATCCTTTTTTACATAAATAATTGGTACTGTTAATCTACAAAAGGATTTGCGCTGAAGTGACCTGACCGGACTTGAATTTGTGCTGACCTGACCTGAAATGACTTGACTTTATCTTTGGGGATGAATGTGAGGTCAAGGCGGACTTAAAAGGGAGAATCATGAAGACAAATATTAGTTCAATTACATTAAAACAAAACAATTGAAAGAACAAATAAAACAAACAATTCATTCTATGGGATATAATGCCCGGCTAGGTTAATTGAATGTCCGGTTAGGTCAACTGTATGTCCTTGACGATTGGTTAGGTTAAGTTGTGATATTTTCGTTAGTTTTAACGAAAATATACAGCAGAATCTCACTTTACGCGGGCGTTACGTACTAAGAAAAACTCGCGTTGAAAGAAACCGTGTTAAGCAAACTTAATTTCTCATGGGAAAAGTGTACTTACGTCCCAAGTCGTTCGAAGACGTCGTCAAAATTGCACATCCCTGAAGTTAGATGTTCTTGAACGTACACCCGACCACGTTTCTGTTTTGAGGATGGTGTTGGAGTTTCCTCCACCATCTCATCGTCCGACCTTTCTTCGGTGGAGGATTGAGGGGGAGATGGCAGCAGCAGCGACAGCAGCGGTGGTGGCGTAGGAGGAAGAGGCAGGCAGCGCGGGTGGTGAAAAACCTGGGAATGGAGGTAACTGCAAAAGTTGAGGTAGTGGTGATAGTGGCAGAGGTTAGCTTGAAGAAGCTTATGATTTTGGTTTGGCTTGGCTTGTCCGCTGGATTTTCTTTCGGTGCGAACCATGTTATATAGAATTTTGCGCCACAAATTTCCAACCTTGTTAAAATGAAACCATGTAATGTGAGACCGCGTAAAGCTAGGGTGATAGTGGCAGAGGTTAGCTTGAAGAAGCTTATGATTTTGGTTTGGCTTGGCTTGTCCGCTGGATTTTCTTTCGGTGCGAACCATGTTATATAGAATTTTGCGCCACAAATTTCCAACCTTGTTAAAATGAAACCATGTAATGTGAGACCGCGTAAAGCTAGGGTTTACTGTGTGTATATATATATGTATATATATATATATATATATATATATATAATATATATATATATATATATATATATATATATAGAGAGAGAGAGAGAGAGAGGAGACAAGCTTGACCTTCGTGAAATGAGGAATCATCGCACGGAACATTTGAAAGGTTGAAAGGTATATATCCGAAACAAAATTGCCCCATCATTATTCGAACCAGGGATCTCTCGAGTAGGAATGACGAGCGCTACCACCAACTACGACGGAATGAAAGTTAACACGCATAACGCTTTCGCGTTTAGAGGTATCTTACGTGTGAACCCTCCCGCACTCGAGGTAATGGTGGCATTTAATTCAAATTTGTCAGGTTTAACACAACGGTCCCATACATAGATGGATGGAAACACACGCATGAACGTATGCGCATGAACACACGTAGTTTTTGTTTCATACAAAAACCACGCGTACTCATGCGTGTTACTCCATATATATATATATATATATATGCAGGGTGTCTCAAAAGTCGTGCACCATAGGCTTTATTCAGACTTACGAGGTTTGCGAGTCGAAATGGTTTATAAGTGATGTTTAATTACAATATATGTTCGATAATGTTCGAACAATAAAATTAATAGTATGTACAATTAATCAAAAAGCTTTCTTAAAATAATTAAATTGAATGAAGCTAGATTAACCAAGGGTGTCTCAGAAGTCGCGCACCATTGGCTTATATAGCTTCATTTAATTTAATTATTTTAAGATAGCTTTTTGATTAATTGTACATACTATTAATTTTATTATTCGAACATATATTGTAATTAAAATCATTTATAAACCATTTCAACTCGTAAACCTGTAAGTCTGAATAAAGCCTATGGTGCGCGACTTTTGAGACACCCTGTTATACACACACACCGTAGTCCAAAGGTTCCCAAACTCATTTTCTTCTGCACCATCTACAGCAGACTCAAATTTTTTTTACAGCGCAGATTTACTGTATATTACCTTTATTTTTACTTCTCCAAGCTACAAATTGTAAATTTGTTTACATTTTTACGTTGAATTTTAATATTTCTACGTACCATTAAACAGTAACTCACGTACCACAGTTTCGGAACCACTGTGATCTTGTCTCATAAAGAACGTTCATAGATTTTTTGCGGTATGTGGGTGTGTATAAAATTCAAACAAATCTACTCTTTTATTTTTAGTTCCAAGTGTGTATATATATATATATATATATATATTATATATATTATATATTCAGGGTGTCCCATAAGTCCGGCATCATAGGAGAAATTCATATTTTTCTATTTCTACAAACCATAATTCATATTTTTCTCTTTCTACAGGCCATAATGTCTGTGAGCAAGGAAGAACGAATCCAGATAATTCTACTCATAGGAAATCGGAGTCAAAGAGACTTTGCAACAAGTCTGCTAACACAACTCTGTGTTATTGGCTCGCGGTCTGGATGCAGTCTGTTAAATTCAGCAGCGGCCTCTCTTTGACTCCGATTTCCTATGAGTAGAATTATCTGGATTCGTTCTTCCTTGCTCACAGACATTATGGCCTGTAGAAAGAGAAAAATATGAATTATGGTTTGTAGAAATAGAAAAATATGAATTTCTCCTATGATGCCGGACTTATGGGACACCATATATATATATATATATATATATACTTCGTAACTGCTTGGTTACTTATCTTGCTACCCTGCTACTTTAAAGCAAGAATGATTTATGGATTTATCTGAAGTTAGCATAGTAACCATTTAATCGTCAATGTACAGTGCTTACAATAAGTCTCGCGCCTCTGTCTCGTCCCAAGCTAGTCTGTTAGGTATAAAATGGGCGGTCCTTATGGCAGCGGAGGTGTGTTCGGATTGGTACACATAATTGCTCTAACCCCATCAATGACGTCCATTATTACGTCACTTCTGCTACATTTTAGTGTTTAAAATACAAATGATTAAGAAGCAGAATGACCAAGTTTCGGGATGTTGGGATGGTTATGGAGCAATCCTAGTCATCATAATATTAGCTGGGCATTACATTATACCGTCTCAATATATACTGTAGACTATAGAGAACGACTAATTCGGAAAATATCCCAAATCATGGCATGATGCCTAAGTTATTTTGACCAGGTCTAAATTATTTGCTCAAATGCAATGATTGATATTAAGTAATTGTTGGGAATTGTTGTCAATATTGTTGTTTGTGATACATATCCTACGTGAAGAATCTAATGATCAAATTCTTCAGTGAACCTTTCACGCGCTCGCATTTCGAGGAAGTCACGGTCGTCTCACTAATAGATAGTTTATCCATTGTTTTAAGTGGTAACCTATTTCATCTTATGAAAGTCATTAGTCTAAAGCAAGACTGGTGGGCCGTGAATCAGAGAAATTTGCATTTGATTTGTTCATCGTAATTATTACGTAATATAGTATATAAGAGTTTATTGGAAGCATATCATATGACAATTCCCATAAACATGTGATGACCTCGATGTTGCTAGTTTTTATTTTTTTCCTGAAACTATTACCTTCTCATAGTTTGTTTCAACAATGCATATATTATCATCTCCACGAGCGTAGACATTGCAAGAAAAGATTCTAACTAAGGATAAGTAAAGTTCTTTCATGGTCACAATATATACTTTTATAGATGTCAAACATAAAATATAATAAAATTCTATATTAACATAAATATATATTCGATACACATTTACGTCATGGCTTTAACATCAGTATTTCGTATAGCTTCCTCCGGCATCAATAATTTCTTGCAATCGTTGCGGCATAGAAAAACCAGATTGTAGGGAATATTTGGTGTTCGACGTAAGCTCTCCCAACTATTCCTCGTGTGAGCTAAAAGTGCTTCAAATGTTCTTTCATTGCGTTGCTCCCATTCGTTAATCATTATTGCCCAAAGGTTTTCAATCGGATTCATATCAGGAGAACGTGGTGGCAGAATTAGATTAATAATCTCTGGCTCCCTTTCCTCCTCCCTTCGTAATTCCCCACCCAACCTCGTTTCCTTCGACATAGCAACGCTTACTTCCATCCTCAGTCCACTTCCTTCATTAAACCTATTATCGCTTTTACTGTCCCTTCCTTCCATCCTTCAATGCCAGCGTTCTTAAACCTAGCACATAAATTATATAATATGGAATCTAACACCTTAGATCTCTACGCATTCATGTTACTTGAAGACGCCTGTGTCTTAGGGGAATTTAAGTGTTGAGAGTGGGTTTGAGGGGTAGTCTATAGATTACTACAGATGACCTTGAACGCTCCAACTATTTAAAAATGATTATTTATTACGCACATCATATGGCATAATACACACATGAATTTAAGTATCTTACACTATAGGAATGGAATTGAATCCTACCAGAGTCAAAAAGTCGCAAAATATGATAGATTAGTTTGTATTAAGAGGTTACTAAGAGAAAGGATTTGGGATAGAGCGGAAGGCAGAGAGTATATTTTCTCGAGTTTCGGTTATTATTAACGTTATATGGATACATTGCCATGCGGTGTGATGAGAGAGAGAGAGAGAGTTACAAGGAGTTACAAGGAAAAGAAGTATCTCAAAAGGCCTTGCGGCCCATACCGAGGAGGTACCAATGGTAACGGGGTGCCAGGGAAAATTTTCTACACCCTCAAATAGTGTGCAAGATTTGGTCTAACCTTTTCTTGAACTGATCCACAGAGGAACTGTTCACAACTTCTGAAGGTAACCTGTTCCACGTGTGACAGATCTTATACGTAAAGTAATTCTCACACACACTAGTCCTAAACCGTTTCAAATCCAACTTCCAACCATTGTTGCGAGTTGGGTTATCATTTAAACTAAACATACTTCTAAAATCGACATCGTTGAACCGGCGTAAGAGCTTGAAAACCTCGATCAGTTGACCGCGCAGCCTCCGAGTTTCAAGCGAAAACAAGTTCAGGGCGCGTAACCGTCGATTGTAGCCCATATGCCTAACGGAAGGGATTAACTTTGCGGCCCTCGCCTGCACTCGCTCCAGCCTCTCAATATCTTTCCTGAGGAGAGAGAGAGAGAGAGAGAGAGGATGGAGAGAGAGAGAGAGAGAGGGGAGGAGAGAGAGAGAGAGAGAGAGAGAGAGAGAGTTACAAGGAGTTACAAGGAAAAGAAGAACCTCAAAAGGCCTTGCGGCCCATACCGAGGAGGTACCAATGGCAACGGGTGCCAGGGAAAATTTTGTCTTTCAACTATGCTAGCAGTAGTACTTTGTCTAGCCTATTTAAACAGATTTACACTTTGACTGGAAACAACCTCTGAGGGAAGTTGGTTCCAGATATTAACTATTTTATAGGAAAAGAAATTTCCGCAGACTGAGGTCCTAAATGTCTTTACACACTCAAATAGTGTGCAAGATTTCGTCTAACCTTTTCTTGAACTGATCCACAGAGGAACTGTTCACAACTTCCGAAGGTAACCTGTTCCATGTGTCACAGATCTTATACGTAACGTAATTCCCACACACACTAGTCCTAAACCGTTTCAAATCCAACTTCCAACCATTGTTGCGAGTTGGGTTATCATTTAAACTAAACATACTTCTAAAATCGACATCGTTGAACCCTCGTAAGAGCTTGAAAACCTCGATCAGTTGACCGCGCAGCCTCCGAGTTTCAAGCGAAAACAAGTTCAGGGCGCGTAACCATCGATTGTAGCCCATATGCCTAACAGAAGGGATTAACTTTGTGGCCCTCGCCTGCACTCGCTCCAGCCTCTCAATATCTTTCCTGAGGGTGGGCGACCAGAACTGCACAGCATACTCCAGGTACGGCCGAACAAGGGAATTGTACAGTGAGAGCACAATCTCCTTGTTCCGAAACTGAGAGAGAGAGAGAGAGAGAGAGAGAAGAGAGAGAGAGAGAGTGTGTTATCTCCTGCATACTCTATATATATATCTATATACAGTATGTCTCTATATATAAATAGATAGAGTGATCGACACAATGATAATGTGGACGTCATTGATAGGGTTAGAGCAATTATGTGCACCAATCCGAACCCACCTCCGCTACCATAAGGACCGCCCATTTTATACCTAACAGACTAGCTTGGGACGAGACAGAGGCGCGAGACTTATTGTAAGCACTGTACAGCAACAGTGATGAAATAAATCCTCTCTTTCGTCGTGAAGAAACAATTACCTATTCAGAGACTGAATATTCCTCACAATACATTTGTTCTTCAACGTGAATCATTGTTCATTTTCCGTTATTTTGCGTCATAAGCAAATAAATGAATAAATATAATGGAAAATATTCTGGACGGATCGAGACACTTTGAACATTATAGCTGCGCAGCGACTTCTTATGGACATCTGTCAAGAACGTATTTGTACAAAAAATGTAATTCCGTCTAGTGTGTGTATATATATATATATATATATATAGCTGATTTCAGTAAGTACTTAACTATACTTCGTTACTCTGCACAAGAATTATATACTGTATATCAGTGATGGCGAACCACTGACCCACGAGGCAATTTTTAGTGACCCACGAGCTCTTATTTAAATAAAATATGACTTTAATTTTTTATATTTTCTGCCTTACAGTTTTAAAATTATTTTATTCTCCCACCGAAATAAACAGCTGATACACATTGAAACGTTTTTAAACGTATAGTATACATTTAAAAACGTGTATGTATGTATGTATGTATGTATGTATGACAACTTACAATTCATCCAATTCCCCCATACTATTCAATTTGAAGCTCTTCAGTTATCAGCTTTTCATTGGCTTGACATTGGTAATTTAGAAATGGAATTATTTGACTTCCAAGAAAGTGCAGTATGGAAGACTAAATTTATTGATCTTAATCTGAAGTTACGAGAAAAGGAATTGGAGTCGTCATTTTTGGGTGTAACCAGAGAACAACAATCAATAGAAAGAGTAGAGAATCTTATTCTTGCAGAATGGAACTCTTTACCAAATTCTTTTGCATCAATGAAAACGCTGGCATTAGCTCTGCTAACAATGTTTGGTTCATCTTATTCGTGTGAACAGTCGTTTTCCTCCATGAATTTCGTCAGATCCATCACTAGGAATCACCTTGGCACGGATATGAGTGCTGCGTGTGTAAGACTAAAGACAACTAAATATAAACCTCGGATCAAAACATTAGCAACAAATATCCAGCAACAAGTTTCTCACTAAAAATAGTAAGTAAATAAATTATTGTGACCCAATTTCGTTTTTTATAAAAATGGTCGTCAGCAAAAAAGGTTCGTCATCACTGGCGTAGGCAATAAGCTGAAAGTTATAATGGTCATTTTTACTGTTTAGGTGTTGTTAGGTTAGGTTATAATTATTATTATTATTCTTATAGATATATAAACAGGCATTATACTTGTACTTATGATGATTATGCATTCTTAGCTTTCAGCTTATTGCCTAGGCATTAAGCTTAATGTCGGATTTCGCTTATTGTCGCTAACGTATGTAAATATACATATGTAAATTTTTATTTCTTAACACAGTGGTTTCCTTCTTCATACTTCGTCGCGACAGTACATTATTTATATTATATATATATATATATATATATATATATATATATAAGGCACTGCAAGATTCCGGTACTTGACAAGTTTCAATAGAGTTTTATTTGAGAGTTGAATTCATTTCCTTTCAGGGCATCATTATGTCTCATGCCCGTGCTTTCAAATTACAGGATGATATTCTACACCCAATTATATGACGTCACAATGCAAGAACACTGCATCGAAGTCTGTTAATAATTACATTACATTAAGGATGAATTTCATTCTGATGATGATGATGCTATTACGACATCGAAACGTATCACCAATTTTATTTCTTTACAATTTTATGTGAAAAAGTAAAACAATTTATTTTTATATATATATTCCCTGACGAGGTGTACTTCTGAATACACGAAAGACCGTGGAATCAGTTTTCTTTTTTTCTGTGGGTTTGCATTATATATATATATATATATATATAATATATATATATATATAAAACCTTGTTTTTACATCCGGCCGAATTATTCATTTTGATGAAGGTCAAGCTTGTTGCTCCACCTTCGCACTACAGCTTAACGTGGAATCCGAATCACGACCCACCACTGGTAGTCAGAAATTATAAAGTCCTCGCCCGGACTCGATTTTACGACCTCCACATCAGCAGCACAACGCCTTAACCACTAGGCTACCCAGGGTACCCATTTATCTACCAACGAATTTTATTGTATGGAAGGATGAACAGCTGGGTTTGTTGCGCGTTGCCTAGCGTCACCGGGAATCGAACGCGAGGCCGGTGGATTCGTAGTGAGCAATGCCAAACAGTACACCACCACCGCATATATATATATATATATATATATATATGAAAAATTTGCTCCCACCAGGATTCGAACCTAACACCTCTTGATTAGAAGGTGAGGGCGCTAGACACTACAGTACCATGGGATAAAAAATAAACACAACCTGTCATGCATTTAAACGACCGAGGAAACGTATAAAGCTTTCTCATCAAGAGGCATTTTACGTGTTAACCCTCCCGCGTTCGAGGTAATGCCCAGCATTTCATTTAAATTACTTATTTGCTGGAACGCGAGATCGCAGAAATTGAATATTATACGTGAACGCGCACGAGATTTTCACGATGATAAAACTGCCCCCCCCCCCCCCAACTTCACCTTCTAATCAAGAGGTGTTAGGTTCGAATCCTGATGGGTGAAATTTTTTCATCGTAAAAAAATTGTGCGTATTCACGCACACACACACACACACACACACACACACACACACACACACACACACATATATATATATATATATATATATATATATATATATATATATATATAATGCAAATCCACAAGGAAAAAGAAAAAAAATATTTCAACGTTTCGTGTATTCAACAAGTACACCTCGTCAGAGAATGGCGAGGTGTACTGTTGAATACACGAAAGGCCTTGTTTGTTTGTTTATCCAACAAACTACAATGTATGTTTATATACAGAGGATATGAATTTATACAGTCGTATATAATTTATTAATACATTTCTCTACACTACAAATACTGTACTGTTTCTTACCGCTGTTGTTGTCAATAACAAAATATTTCAAAATTTCAAAATTCAACATTTAAAATTCACCATTAAAATCTTTATTCAGAAAAGGATGTAACTGAATCTCATACTTGGGTTTGAAATTAAAATTACTGCACAACTTATTCTTTACCTATGGGCGGCCGATTTTGCGGGCGTACGCCCTTGGCTCCTTCTTCCTGCATAAAAAACATTTAATATTCTATATTCTGATATTCTATACCCTATTATTGCCTATTATTTAAAAGAGTAGTTTATGGGGGTCATAGTATAAAACTGAAATAAATGAACTTTAAAATCTAGGGTTTTTTATACATACAGGGTGTCCAATAAGTTTGGTCTCATAGGATAATTTATTTTAAATTAAATTTGCAAAAGTAATATATTAGAACTAAAACAAATGCACAATTGATGGCTTGTTTTGGGACCTTTGTGAGAAGTGAGTTACACTCGTGAGGAAAAGGCCTCCGGAGGCCTTTTCGTCACGAGTGTAACTCACCTCCATATTATCTATTGCGTTATTCTACCTGCAACAAAAAAAATATCCCAAAACAAGACATCAATTTGAACATTTGTTTTAGTTCTAATATATTTGTTTTAGTTCTAATATATTACATGGATCTTTTCCGTTTGACTGCCGCCATTGAAACATAAGAGGTGAGTGCCCCAGCCTTCTTTACTTAGCCTTATAAGGCTAACTAACGAAAATATCACCACCTAACCTAACCAATCGTTAGGTCAACTGTACGACCTTGACGATTGGTTAGGTTAGGTCGTGATATTTTGTTAGTTAGCCTTATAAAGCTAACTAAAGAAGGCTATGTTTCAATGGCGGCAGTCAAACGGAAAGATCCTATTACATTTGTAAATTTAATTTAAAATAAATTTTCCTATGAGACCGGACTTATGGGACACCCTGTATACAGAATTTTCAATGTGGATGTCTTTATGGCTTTCCTATCAAGTATTTTAATTTCAAACTTCAAAAGATCCCTAAAAATAGAAGTTAAACAAGATATCTTTAACTTCAAATTTTAAAAAGTGCCAAAAGCATTTAAGTATTTTGTATGTTAATTAACAAATGCTGAAAGGACGTAACTGAATCTCATAACTTTAATTTGAAGAAACAGATGTGAAACTATTTAGATTTTATTACAAAACTCTTTCAAGCTATTTTATAAACGCTATAAAATATATGTTTGCTTTAATAACTACAACAAAACAAAGAAAACCAGGATCCGAATGGTACTTATATATATATAATAATAATAATAATAATAATAATAAATGCCCAAAGATATAAGAATACGTAAGTCCATACCATAACAAAAACGGGAATGGACTCTTGTAATGAGTAATTTTCTATTGAATACATTGCTCGAGGAAGTAAAAATGCGAGTTTTCTTTAGTTACCATTAGATTCACTGAAAGATTTATGGGCATACTATTTTATCTCAGAAATGCTCGTCCATCGAGGGAAGACCTCAAACAGTGTTGTTCCTTTGATGCTTAGAGTTCCTCGGCTTTGAATTTGGTTATAATGTAAATGGAATTTTCTTGGTTTGTCCCAATCGCCTTCTTCAAAACAAGGTTTATGTCAAGGAAGTAACCGCCTACGTCTGTCCCAACTGATGCGCCGTGAGCTCTAACCACAATCATCTGAAGATAAAGTTTGATTAAGAGTTTATAAATGAATGGCAGTAGGAAAATGCTTAGGAGTTAAATGGCGAACAAAAAATCTAGAAGACACCAAATTATGAAGACCAAATTTAACATAATGAAGAGGTTAACTTACGTAAGTTTAGGGAGGGTTTGATAAGGCATGTTAATTTAGATTACGTTACATTACGTTTGGTGCGGTTGAGTTAGGTTAGGTCCCGATAATTTGGTGTTCCAACGATTTTGTTCCCGAGGAAACGACCCTTGATCCAGAATGAACTCACCATGTGAATGAAGTTTCACTAATAACTTCAAGATACGAAGAAATGAGATTGTTTAAACCCCAATTAAATAAATCCGAGAGTACGAAAAATACCATGGAGAAATGCGCGTCAGGAAAGACGAAGCATGTAAACGAGAGAGAGAGAGAGAGAGAGAGAGAGAGAGAGAGAGAGAGAGAGAGAGAGAGAGAAAGCATCAAAATAAGAGCTACTGAAAACCCATACAAAGCTTACACTTATAGACGGTAATGCTTTCATACAGGAATAGTAATAATAGTAAAATATATAGAACACAGTGACGTAACTTGGCATACGCATTATACGCACGTGCGTAGTTTAAAAATAAATTGCGACCGGTTGCCGGATAACATCTTTTCATTTATATTATCGTATTGAGAATCACTGTGTCTCGATTCTATCATTTGTATGCGACCATTCGTATGTATTTTATCCGCACAACATTTAGTCAACAAAACATTCTCATAATAACGGTTGGTGCGTGCTTATCCCAAGGCAAAACCCGTGTCACTAGTTGTTATTACAGCATTAATTACAGCATTAATACGTGAGAATTGATTTATTGTATACCATTTCAGAGCTGCATATTAACGGTAATATATGAGAACGTAAAATATTGCAATTAACTTTGATCTGCATATTGATACTAATTATTATTGCATATTGCTTTTTATATTAAACTTCAAACTTTTATTAAAAAATTAATAAAAGTGACAGATTTTTAAAATTTTGAGATATTTGTTATGACTAATAATTAATAGATATTATTTATATGACATTAATAATTATTTTTTAGATATTTGCTGACATTTTTAACATAAAAAAAATTAGTACTCTCATCTGAATATGCCGTTGGAAGCATGGGGGCTTTTTAGGCAAAAATTAATGCCTTTAGCTTATTTACTACATAAAAATAGTGAAAGTGGCACGTAATAATAAAAAAACAAAAAATAATAATAGCATTAATAATAATAATAATAATAATAATAATAATAATAATAATAATAATAAATACAATATAAAGTTTACAAAATGTTACATGATTTTAAATTAAATGATTTACTGTATATATAATAGAAATATGACATAAAACAGTGAAACTGGCAAATAGTAGCAGTTATATACAGTAAAATTGTAGGTCCACCGCCACCATGGAGGACATACACAATACACAATTACGAACACAATTAGGTAACCAGCCATGAGTGGATCCTAGGGTCTTTGTTGGTTCTGAACATTATAACATTATAACATTATAACTGCACATACCCAAACTATACTCGAGTCATCTTTTAATAATTCTTTCAGAATTATTGTTAAAATTTCAAATTAAATCTAATATTCTACGTTTTATTCTTCGTGTATTCATTTATTTATTTATTACTTTATTATTTATTTATTTGTTTATAAATAAATTACAATTTCTTTTGGCGTTTGATGTATTTTCGATTTTTCACGAAAACGTGTGTATAGTTTTTGAATGTCTGGTTACGCCTATGGAACAGATAAGGCTCTCCTTCCTCCACCAGCCACTACTGACAGAAATAGATGTGAAAGAAGAGTTATAGGAAAGTAGGAAAAGGTATAATGAAAAGAATAACTTCAGAGCCTGAAAAGAATGGTCACAGTGTTCTGAAAAAATAGCTTTATAATTCACAATGAAAAGAATAGCTTGTGAGAGAGAGAGAGAGAGAGAGAGAGAGAGAGAGGAGAGGCCTGCAAACGTTTTAATTCCTAAAGTGCATCAGAGAAAAAAAAAAAAAAAATTATAATTCTATTTCTGTGGACGAAATTAGAATTAAAAATTAGAATTAAAAATTAGAATTAAATTTAGAATTAAATTGAAATTGGAAGATGATTTAGTTTAAAGTCAAAATTAATTTCAATTAAAATTATTTGCCAGATATTTCTCGAAAAAATGTCAACATCTATAATGGAGACAGTAATTATCATAGGACTGCGAATGAGAACTTTGTAAGAGTTGTTTTCTTACTAATACTGATTTTATATAATTCAAACTACGTTGATTTCGAATAAGGTGTTCATTTTTTTCTATCACGTAAGGATTTTCTGCAAACTGGAAGGGAAAAAAACAACAACATAAATAAATATTATTTATTTGAATTTACATTAGGTACATATTCCGCTTTGTTATACTAATTACAAATGCACAACTTTAAAAAGAAAGAAGACTATTAACGTCAATTACATATTCATCTTTGTTTGTCCTGAGTTTTCTTATAGATCTATGCCTTTTAGTCTCGAAGTACGCGCTGTTCCTTTTCTTTTATGTATAATTCTGGAGTATCCCGTTTCAACATCCAGCAGTAATCAGCCATCATGCTGATGTCCCACCTTCCCTGATATCTCTTCTCCATTTTTGATGTCTTGGTGAAACCGTTCTCCTTGTTCTTCGCTGAGTGCTCCGAGATTCTCAGGGAAGTAATCCAAGTGTGACTGTAAGAAATGTAATTTTAAACTCATATTACAACCCAACTCTTTGAACTTATTTAGCATGTTGTTCACAATGTTTTGGTAATTTGGGTCCTTGTTGTTCCCCCAAAATTTGCTGATAACATCCTTAAAAGCAATCCACGCTTCTTTTTCAAGATTGTTCATTGTTCTTTCAAAGTGTTCATCCAAAGTCAATTTTCTAATCTGGGGACCAACGAAAATTCCTTCTTTCAATTTTGCTTCCGAAAGAATTGGGAATTTACCATAGAGATACTTAAAACAATCTCATCTTCGTCCAAGGCCCTAACAAATTGCTTCACCAAGCCCAATTTTGTGTGAAGCGGAGGTAAAAAGGACTTTCTTCGTGTCAACCAAACTTGCACGTTGAGTGTTTTTAGAACCAGGTATCCGGTTGACTCTGCAGGGCCGTTCCTTTTTTATCCAGTGCTGAGTTCTTGCTCGGCTATCCTATTCACACAAAAAACGTGGAAACTTCGTATAACCTGGTTGTTGACCTAACAATATACAAATCACTTTTAAGTCTCCACAAAGTAGCCAACCGTGTTCTTTGTATTTAACCTTACCTAGAAGAAGCTCAAGATTTTCGTACGTTCCTTCAAGTGAACCGAATGAGCCACAGGAACGGATGCATACAAGTTACCGTTGTGAAGAAGGATGCCTTTTAGACTTCTTTTGGAGGAATCATTGAAAAGTCTCCACTGATTTGGGTCATAGACTGCAGCACCAAGCTTAAGTATTAGTTCCGAAACATTGTTGCAATATACCAGTGAATTTTCTTGAGAAAAATATTGGATGAATTCTTTTTCTCGATTTCTGTACCAGTAAAATGACGTCCCGGGAGAAAGCAAGTTCTTTGCACGAAGTCTGGATCCCAAAATCTCTGAAGAATCCTTCGGGAGACACAAATCTCTTACCAAATCATTAAGTTCACTTTGTGTAAACAATTGGAGTTCACCAGATATTTCGGTTTGAAAATAGTCAATATCATCGTTTCCATCGTTATCAGACACCGAATCAGATGAAGTTATATCAAGAGTATTTGGTTTAGTAGGTACAGGTATACCAGGTCCATGAGCAACAGGTCTTATAGCAGACTGAAAGTTTGGCTAAGAAATTTCCTTTTTATTTTTAGTATTGTAGCCTTGCACGTTACATGAACAAAAATAGCAGTCATTGGCTGTGACTTCTAGGCTCACGCCAGACCATTGGAATCCCAAAAGGTAAAGAATCCTTTTTACCTTTACGCCACAGTCTAAGTTGCTCAACACAAACACTGCAAACTTTATGTGGAGCCCATGATTTGTCTTGATCCCCAAGTTTCATTCCGAAGTACGCATAGTATGCTTTCTTGACGAAGTCTGTAATATCCGCCTTTGTTTTTTTCAGGGTAAATTTTCCACAAATATAACAGAAAATGTTTGGGCTATTTACACACCCTCTGGTTGCCCTAGCAACAAATAAACAAATTTCAAAAGAGAAATATAGTCACCGCGCACCTTTGAATAATAAAGAACTATAACTGCACATACTAGACAGACTGACACATTTCGTGGCTTGTCAATCACTTATATACTAGCGGTGCGTTTCTCGAATGTTCGAGAAGACGCTATGACGTCACTTCTGATCTGGAAGCATTTATAGACAGTAGTTTTTAATCAAAATTTAATTGAATCAATTTTAATGAAAATTACTTATATATGTAATATGAAATATGACATTTTGTGAAAAATCTGTACGTGATGGCGAAAAATTAATATTATTTTCGGAATCAGCGTGCAAAAATTACTATATAAGCGATAAAATATTTCGGACAACAAAACCATCGCAGGCCTGTGTTATCAACAGAAGAGATTCGTAATACCTGTTTAACTTAGGTGTGTTTACATGAATTAATAATAACAATAACAATAAGCTGAAGGCAAGAATAAGAAAAAAAAGAATAAAAAGGAAAAGGAAAAAAAAAACGTAAAAACAAAAAAGTAAAAAGTAAAAAGTAAAAACAACATAAACATATGGAGAATGTTTTTTCTAAAAATAATAACTCCGAACACGTTTTGATTTAGGTTGGTGTTGAGTATCCTTGAAAATAATAGGTCTGTCACTGTTAATAAAATCTGTAAAATTACTACAAAAACTGTTGGAAATTTTGTTACTGGACATTTGTCGTAATTTTACAGTAAGCTCAATAAATGAAATAACAGAATGTAATTTCTGTAATAAAATGGATTTCAAAATTCGTAAATGTTTCATCTGTAATTTCACATATTTGAAAATCTGTAATAATACTGTAACATGTTAAAATATAAATATCTGTTTCTGTAAAAGAATACAGCTGTTATCATTTCATAGTTACGAATGTAACAACATAAAAAATACCCGCATTCTGTAATATTACAGATCTTTACATCAATGAAATAGTCAATAATTTGTATTTCCACCGAAAACAAAACGCGTAAATACAGAATTGTCATACTGTAGGCATACACTCGACCCTGCTGATGTACAGAGTGATCCAAAAATCATTTATGCAACAAGTTATTTTTCAGAACACCTTTATAGGTCACCCTGTATTAAAAACACCAGAAAACATCCCAGAATGGAAGGAGGGAAGCAGAGAAACGAGAAAGTAGAGGAAAGAGGACAGGCAAGAGAAATCGAGAAAGTGAAGCGATAGAGGAAAAGGAGAGAAAAGGTTCCCGGGCTTAAGCAGGCGTGCTTAGTTGTGAGCTCTCCAGGGGCGCACCCAGGGGGAGACCAAAGGGGCCATGGCCCCCTCCCCCGAAAATGCAAGGGTGGACTTTAATTTCTAACTAAATAACTTATTTTTTAAACGAAAAAATAACTCCACTAGGTTCAACGGCAGTGTTCCCAGATTTGGCGGTTTCCCGCTAAATTTGGCTCTTTTTATTCTTGTTTAGCGGGAAAATTTCGGAGTTAGCGGATTTGCGGTTTTATGGCTGGTTTTGAGCGATAAATAGAAATTACCAAAAATATGCACAAATCAGTTTATACGTGACTGTTTTCAGATATTTCGCCGATTTTTAATCGCATAACAAAATATCACTAGATAGCAAATTAACAACATTGAGTTGTTTAGAGCGGCGGGTCCATTGTGTCACAATTTTGTGTTGCGGAGGTAGGTGATCCAGCTCGTCTCGTTGTGTCATATACTAACATTTATTTTGGAGACCTGGCCTAACCTAATATATTTTAACCTAACCTGACCGAGCCTAACCTAACCTAAACATAACATAGCAGAGCAGATTATATTATGAATACTATATATTACGAATATAGTAAACTACGATATTGTACTGGTGGGTAATTTCCTATTTGAGCGGCGTAAACATTCAAGATCATTGAGCTGTAATAGGTTGCTGTTAGCTACACTAGCGCCATGATGTGTTAAACAACGCAACTAAAATAAACTTGTGTAGAGCGTCACTCGTGTTCTGCCACTCGGCAGAACATTTTTACACTGTTTTTTGAAAATGTAATTTGTTTTTTTCTAGAAATTAATTGTTCAAAAGATTACAGATGTCTTTCTTCCCATTCTATATGAGAGGTCATGGAGAAAATTTTTGAAAAAAATCTGGTGGTGTCAGAATTTTTGAAAAGATCCGTAATTACTATTTATGTATTTTTATTTATTTATTTAGGAACAAATAAGAGGTAAATTCCAACATACATTCCAAACAGAGTAGGTTCTATTAATACATTATTTACACGATCTGTAGCCGCCGAGTGGCAGAACACGACTGACGCTCAACACAACAGTTTATTTTAGTTGCGTTGTTTAACACATCGTGGTAAATATGGTAGACGGCCGGGCTACTTACTGTAGCTTTACCTTGATTAGTTCTTTAGTTAGTAAGTTGGATTTTAATACTTCATTAATTTTCTTCGACTTTTGCTCTATTTTTAATTATTATTTTAATTATTATTTTTAGAGTGTCGTCACTATTCAACATTACAGTCTCGGAGTCGCCTTTGAAGAAAATGAAGCGTCAGGTATCGATACAGCGGTTTTTCAACCAAAAAACAAAAATTCAAGATGATTTCTGAGTGCACCCCCCCCCCCCCCCCCCCCGAAATAAATTCCTGGGTGCGCCCCTGGAGCTCTCGTTGTAGGTTTGGGAATCCGAACTCCAGAGCCTATTATCCCGACAAGGAGGCCGACAAGCCCCCTGGAAAAGGTGACAGTAGATGCCAGCGACGAAACGTCGACACTTCCAGCTTTGGGGTAAAAAAAAGTGTAATATAATGATGAGGTTGTTAAGCTCCTTCGCAACATCTGAGGCCATATGACGGAGTCACGGAGGGGACCTACAGCTTTACGGAATATCCGAACCATGCGTCGCTACATAACCTTGACGCAGAGGATGGTCTTCCATCCAATTACAACACAGACCGGATCTTTTCCGTTTGACTGCGCCATTGAAACATAAGAGGTGAGTGTCCCCAGCCTTCTTTACTTAGCCTTATAAGGCTAACTAACGAAAATATCACGACCTAACCTAACCAATCGTTAGGTCAACTGTACGACCTTGACGATTGGTTAGGTTAGGTCGTGATATTTTTGTTAGTTAGCCTTATAAAGCTAACTAAAGAAGGCTGGAGTCCCTGATCTTCAGGTGATCCCCTTATTTTTCTGAGTACACGATTAAAACTTAAAAATTAAGCATGGATCTTGAAAGTAATTAAAATTGTTTATAAGAAACAAAATTTGAAGGGGAAATTAAGAAAAGCTTTTTTATAAAGTAACTTATTTGGTATCATCAAGACATTTCAGTTAAAATACAAAATACAAAAAGTTTAATTATGTTTCAATGGCGGCAGTCAAACGGAAAAGATCCCACAGACCCAATGATGCTTAAATTCAGTGATCGAGGGGAAGCAGTGTTACGACACTGACCACGATGGTGGTCAATAGCCAATGTCGTAACACCACTTCCCGTTGATCAGCGAAGTTAAGCGACATTGGGTCGAGTAGTAGTCGGATGGGAGACCGCCCGCTGCGTTCAGACTATGGAGCGACATGTGGTTCGGATCCCACGTAAAGCTGTAGATCCCCCCGCCATCATTACTTATATCTAAAAGACCGATTATTTATTGTACCTTTACATTTAATAGAATCTTCTTCGTCTTGAATCTTACAAATCTTGATATTCACTACATTTTCGAGTTCAAAGGTCAACAATATATATATATATATATATATATATATATGATTACATTATCCTACTCCTCGTCAGTTGTATGTATATAAGAATACTTTGTTATCAGTAAGATACTAAAAGATTGCAAGGATGTTACGACTGTAATTGTTTCTTAGGTATAAAAGCATTATAATTTTTAAATGTCTTTACAATTTTATTTTGGTCATTTTTCAAAATTTAAATTTCTATTTCTAAAAATAATTTTAATCCAGTGGATTCGGTACACGAAAGAAGATCAGGGCCCCCAACCTTCTTTAGTTAGTCTTATAAGGCTAACTAACGAAAATATCACGACTTAACCTAACCAATCGTCAAGGCGTACAGTTGACCTAACGATTGGTTAGGTTAAGTCGTAATATTTTCGTTAGTTAGCCTTATAAGGCTAACTAACGAAGGCTGGGGGCCCTGATCTTCAGGTGATCCATTATGTTTGTGGTATCACCTATTCGTTATAAAGTATTCGTTATAACTATTCGTTATAAAATATTCGTTATAACTATTCGTTATAAAGTTTTAAAAGGTGAACGACATTAATTTTTGTTGCTTTGAGGAATATGACATTTCAGTGTTAAATGCTATTAATTTTAAACGAATTCACGTGTTTTCAAATTTCAGAATCTTGGGTATAAAATTGGGTATAAAATATAAGACAAAATATACTGAAATAAGTTTAATAAAACACAATAATTAAATAGTTTTTCTTGTTAATACTAGAAACTTATAGTAGGTCTTAGCAGGGTCTAAAATCTTATTATTTACAGGGTCAAAATAAAAAACAAAAAAATACGAAAGAATCCTGTATTTACGGGAAAATATACTATTAAGATAACTGTAATGTAGATTATACAGGGTTTACCAAAATACTTGCAACTGAACCATCAGTATAGATACAGTCAGAAAAAGAATGATGATGATTGATTGATTGATTGAGTGAGTGAGTGATTGATTGATGAAGATAATAATGATTGATAATGATAATAATGATGATAATGATGGATGCCTGAAAAGGCGCGTGGACTAACAATATTCATTAAGTTTTTAGAGGAATATGAAGCCGGAAATTCAGCAAGAATTCTAGTAAAGCGCGGGACAATAAAGTCCAGTACGTACCTTTTACTGGTTACTGGACCTATATACTCATTTGGTCGATGAGACATAACACTGACATTCTCAAAAACAAACTTAACTAACCTAACCTAGCGCATCCTAGCCTATGCTAACGTAACCTAACCTATGCTAACGTAACCTAACCTAGCGTAGCCTAACCTATGCTAACGTAACCTAACCTAGCGTACCTTAACCTATACTAACGTAACTTAACGTAACTTAATCTAACCCACAATAACTTGTCGATTTTATGTTACGTCGATGAGATGTCGCTAGCTCGCCTGTCTTACACGTTTGTGTATATTCGTTTGAGATAAAATTTTGGCTTTGTATAACTATTTTAGAGAGGAAAATAACATATTTTATTTTTACTCACATTTTGTGTCTGTTTCATGGATTTTTATTCATTGTGTGAGCGATATTTTTAACGCTCTGTCGAACAACCGTTGATACGAAGATACAGGGTGAGTCAGAAGTCCTGCCTCAAAAGTATTTATTGTATAGTTTTTTTTTTTTTAGGCAGGATTTTTTGACTCACCCTGTATGTTCTACGTTTCATTGCATGAAACCTATTTTCCCAAAATCTGAATATATTTAGTAAAGGACCCTAAAAAACATGTAAGCATTTTGTTAAGGAAACAGTCTCAAAAGTACTTGTATGTATTTATTTACCTCAGTCTCCGGAAGTATGTCCAATTTTACATTCGTAAGAACGTCCAGATCTGACCCACTCATGTCTAGCACCATTAAATCCAATTCTTTCTCAATTCCAGCCGAGTAGAGTAAATTCTCCAGTGGGATGCATTGTACTTGCACTTCAGCGATGTCAGTCTGTGGTTCAGAAACATACATATAGGGCTTATATATACTCTGTGTGTGTGTGTGTGTGTGTGTGTGTGTGTTTGTGTGTGTGTGTTTGTGTGTGTGTGTGTGTGTATGTGTCTGTGTGCACTTCATGTTACTCTATGAGGGTTTGAACGACGGTTTAGGATCGACCTAGGGTCAACCCCTCTGCAGCATTCCACCTCATTTGTGGAATTTGGTGAAGGAGGGAATTGTTTTCCGATCTCCTCCTGCCCTTGTGGCCAGCCACTCATGGCTGGTCAGGAAATTTGCGCAGGAATCTGTCCCGCTGGTTCTTGAAGTTATTCAGGTCGGTGTGCTGGAGGTTCCTCACTTCTTTTGACAGGACATTAAAAAGCTTTGGGCCTTGTATTCTGAGAACATTTCCCATTCTCGTTTTCGGTACCCCCTGTTCTACCGCAGATGGGACAGTACAAAATCTGTCTCTTCTCTCATTCCATTCTCCGAGAAATTAATTTTTCACCGAATTACTAATTGATAATTTTGTGTGATTTAAAAAAAAAATTCGGTGAATTTCTTATCGTGCAGCATATGTACACGTAGAAATTTGAAATGCAAAGCTGTAAAACTTTTACACTTTTGCTCTCTATCTCTATAGATAGATAGATAGATAGATAGATAGATAGATTGATGGATAGATAGATAGATAGAGCGCTTTCTCATTTCGTAACTTTGCATTTAATAATTAACGTAAAAGGACACCAGTTCCATATTAATCATTTACACCTACTTTGAAATAGTTTCTGGCCCTACATACTCTGTGTAACTCTAAGTTATATTGTTGGTGAACTTGAGAATTAAAGTTTGGGCTTGTAAGAATTGAATTTCAAAGAATAAATTCTTAGAGCTGAGAAAGTCGTTCATTTCGCAATGCCCAAGTTACGAAATTCAACACTATAAGAGGGTCGAAGCGCTTAAATGAAGTTAACTCTAAGGGTATGCCAGTTATTTAAAATATAAATTTCAAGCCAAAATGTTGGGTTTGCAACTTGACGTATGTTGCAGGATCATTTTACTAGTTGTTTATTTAACATTAAACAGAATCTAGGAAGGATTAATACTCAATCTGAGAGCGGACGTGACTTTTATAAAAATGATATCCAACTGGCGGTCAATTAATAAAGTCAGATAATAAATTTTTTTAAATAAATCTACTCTCGAATCTGGTCTCTGAGTCTGGTCTCTGAATCTGGTCTTTAAGCTTTCAGAACCACTTCAAATTCGACAGAATATCCAAACAACGGTTTACACCCAAATCAGTCAACCTCCCTACTCTCTCGACCCTCCTTATAACTATTCCGAATAAAGAGCGTCTAACAAGCTGTTTGCTCCGAATTTGCAAGATCCAAAACCAGAGCAAACCAACACTGTGCAATATATGGAAACAAGAAAAGGCAATTACCGAGGAAATGGGAACCATTGAGGCTTGAACCCGCGTTGCAAATTATCAGAAGCCAAATCCATTAACAAACATCGCCAAATTTTGTTGGACTTAAACAGATTCTCAGTAATTGTCTTTCCTTAAATATTTTATTAAAAATTAAATATTTATTGAAAATTACATTTCTTGCATTCAAACCATTTATAGAAAAAAGCTTTTCTGAAGAAGCTTTTCTAAAAATAACTTACAACCACGAAAACATTTTAAACAATTAAAACATATATATATATATATATATATATATATATATAGTGACTGTTTGAATTTGAAATAACTTCGAGGACGTAAGCTATTTTAAGCTATTATATATATATATATATATATATATAGGGTGTCGCATAAGTCCGGTCTTATATGAAAATTTATTTTAAATTAAATTTACAAAAGTAATACATTAGAACTAAAACGAATGTTCAAATTGATGGCGGAGGCCTTTTCCTCACGAATGTAACTCACTTCCATATTAGCTATTGAGCGTTATTCTACCTGCAACAAAAAAGAAAGAAAAAAAGGTCCCAAAACAAGACATCAATTTGAACATTTGTTTTAGTTATAATGTATTACGTTTGTAAATTTAATTTAAAATAAATTTTTCTATGAGACCGGACTTATGCAACACCCTGTATATACGTGTGTGTGTGTGTGTGTGTGTGTGTGTGTGTGTGTGTGTGTGTGTGTGTGTGAGAAAGAAAGAGAAAATATTCAAATTTCTTTTCATCAAATTCCACACATTTCATAAACCTTTTTCCAGTGTTATTTGGTTGGTTTATTTTGGGATTAAAAAACCATTTTTTAATCATTTTCCAACGTGTGAATTATGAATGATGTATTTCTCTTAAGCTTTTCAGGGTGTACTTAAGTAATCTTTCAGAGTAGCTAAATTCTTTGAATCCACTGATTTGGGCTACAAGTTTCTCCGAATTTCACTTAAATAATTCATTTTTTCTTTCTTTATACGGGAATGTGAGACTGAGCAATATTCCCGTTATAATGTGATCAATATTTTCATCGCTGGAATTATTGCATTCTCGTATCTTCTTTTAAAGGTTCTCAGTATCTACCGAGTTATTCATTTTGCTTTGTTTATTCTTATCTTATTTTGCGTCTCAAATTTCGAATTGTCCGTAATTATAATTCCTAAATTTTTTGAGTTCGTATTTCTCGAAAATTTTGTCTATTTGGTGAAGAGCATTTCAAGAGTTGAATCTTTTCGACATTGAATTTCATATTGTTGTCTTCTGACAATCCGTATAGTTTGTTCGTATCCGTTTGTAAAGGTTATACCATCTGTTTTGTACATTTGTCCGCTTACAAAAAAATAAAATATTCCGCAAGTGAGGCTGGATGCTGCAAAGGGGTCGACCTCATATCAGTCCTGAACCGTCGATCAAAATCATCATACCATAAGTGACATATATATATATATAATATATACAACAGTCCTGCTTCCATAATGTACAACATGATATTAGCCCTTGGGACAAGACTTTTGGAACACCCTCACCCTCTATATATATATATATATATATATATATATGCATGTATGTATGTATGTATTATGACATTACTTACGTCGTCTTGAAACAGCTGTTTTACTTTGGTTTTTCGGTACTTATTGAATTTGACCACCTCCGAATCGCCAACGGCTATTTTGGGGTAACCAAGGTTTGTCTGAGAAAAGAAAGTTTTATTGAAGGATAATACTGAGAAAATAGCATATAAAAACCCATTATTTACGCATGTTACTCTTTAAAACCTTTAAATTACATCATTTTTCTTACAGCTATTTTTACTTATAGTTCACCATATATATATATATATATATATAACGTAAAGAACGACGCTTGTATAGGAGATATTCCGCGCAAGACGAGAAAGAGAAAACAACAAATGAAAAAATGAAGTACCACCTGGGAATCGAACCCGGGATCTTCCGATTGCCGGTCAGACGCGATACCACTACACCATGGACTTCACTCTTCCAAATGCCGTAATTCCTCTACATACTCGCAGAAACCAATGCCCCAAGGGGGCACCTCCCGCATGCCGTAACATTATATACATTCAACTGCAAAGAACACGCAGTATAAATAACGTAAAGAACGACGCTTGTATAGGAGATATTCCGCGCAAGACGAGAAAGAGAAAACAACAAATGAAAAAATGAAGTACCACCTGGGAATCGAACCCGGGATCTTCCGATTGCCGGTCAGACGCGATACCACTACACCATGGACTTCACTCTTCCAAATGCCGTAATTCCTCTACATACTCGCAGAAACCAATGCCCCAAGGGGGCACCTCCCGCATGCCGTAACATTATATACATTCAACTGCAAAGAACACGCAGTATAAATAACGTAAAGAACGACGCTTGTATAGGAGATATTCCGCGCAAGACGAGAAAGAGAAAACAACAAATGAAAAAATGAAGTACCACCTGGGAATCGAACCCGGGATCTTCCGATTGCCGGTCAGACGCGATACCACTACACCATGGACTTCACTCTTCCAAATGCCGTAATTCCTCTACATACTCGCAGAAACCAATGCCCCAAGGGGGCACCTCCCGCATGCCGTAACATTATATACATTCAACTGCAAAGAACACGCAGTATAAATAACGTAAAGAACGACGCTTGTATAGGAGATATTCCGCGCAAGACGAGAAAGAGAAAACAACAAATGAAAAAAGAACCACCTGGGAATCGAACCCGGGATCTTCCGATTGCCGGTCAGACGCGATACCACTACACCATGGACTTCACTCTTCCAAATGCCGTAATTCCTCTACATACTCGCAGAAACCAATGCCCCAAGGGGGCACCTCCCGCATGCCGTAACATTATATACATTCAACTGCAAAGAACACGCAGTATAAATAACGTAAAGAACGACGCTTGTATAGGAGATATTCCGCGCAAGACGAGAAAGAGAAAACAACAAATGAAAAAATGAAGTACCACCTGGGAATCGAACCCGGGATCTTCCGATTGCCGGTCAGACCACTGTTGTTTTCTCTTTCTCGTCTTGCGCGGAATATCTCCTATACAAGCGTCGTTCTTTACGTTATTTATACTGCGTGTTCTTTGCAGTTGAATGTATATAATGTTACGGCATGCGGGAGGTGCCCCCTTGGGGCATTGGTTTCTGCGAGTATGTAGAGGAATTACGGCATTTGGAAGAGTGAAGTCCATGGTGTAGTGGTATCGCGTCTGACCGGCAATCGGAAGATCCCGGGTTCGATTCCCAGGTGGTACTTCATTTTTTCATTTGTTGTTTTCTCTTTCTCGTCTTGCGCGGAATATCTCCTATACAAGCGTCGTTCTTTACGTTATTTATACTGCGTGTTCTTTGCAGTTGTATATATATATATATATATACACAAACTCAGAATGGTCCCCTGAGAAACTTATATATATATATATATATATATATAATTATATATATATATACAGTATATATATATATATATATATAGAGAGAGAGAGAGAGAGAGAGAATTAACCTAATAGAATCTCTTTATAAGTTTTAAAGCAAAACATGTCCTCTTCTTAGCAATGATAATGTAAAATTAATCACTTAACAAAACCTAAAACATTATTTTTACCGTTTTCTTTGTGGAAAGACCTTTTTTTCAGTACCCTCATCATATCCATATAAGCCTATAAGGTATAGTACAGTGGTACATAGTGGGTAACATCGAAAAGTATTTTTTACCACACTTGTTTATACACGGTTTTAGCGTGGTAATGGTGGGGGGGGAGGTATTACTGTAGTTTAGCTATTCAGTACCTGAGTAATGTCAACATTGACGTGGAGTCGTATTTCCACTGGTGTGTTATTAATTTATTAAAATGTTAAGAATTTATTACTGTTCAGTTATCAATGTACTAGAGGGATTAATATACCCAATACCCATATCCAAGTATACCCAGTTGGCGTGAAACAGTTTTTAAGTAAAGTTACTATGAAACTATTAATTTATCAAATGTTTTCGAAGTATTTAAAAATGTCAAGATGGGGGCATATGAGGCCCTCCCAGGAAGAAGTGGATAAGCGACAAAAGTTTAAAAACGCCAGAAAACGTAGTTAAAGTTGTACCAATTTGAAAGTGCCACAACCTTTGAACGTTTGAAGGTATTTCGTCTAAATATCTTCAGAAAGTTCAAAAGCTATGGCACTGTCGAATTGGTACAAATTTAACTGCGTTTTCTGGCTCTTTTTACGTTTGTCGTTTAGCCACTTCTTCCTAGGAGGGCCTCATATAATTTTGTTAATTTGTCTAAAAGGAAGCATAAACTTCTCCGAAGTTTGTCCATTCATTTAACAAACTTAAGTTACTGTACAGAAAAAGAAGAGAAAGAATAAATTAAAAACTGTGTGCGGTCACTGCACTTAAAACATTTATATGTTTTATAAAATACGAGAGAATAAAAGGTAGCACGAGGTAACAATGAGCGCTGATCTTGAGGTAAGGTGATGCGGTACGCGACTCTAATACCACACGAGACGAGGCGAGTTCGAATCCCATTGGCTACCATTTTCCTTACTCACTGTCTTTTCCTCTTTGTTCCACCTTAAAAATTGTAGTAACTACCCTCAGAATATTGATGTACTATCACCATACCATAGAAGGATAAGCGAACGGCGAAACGCAGTTATTGGACAGAGTTCCCTTGCGGCCTTTCTTCTTCAGCATTTCAAAAAGTTCAGGAAGAGGTTCAACAAGGAAACCTTTCCAACCGAACTGTTTTTCCAAAGGAATTGTCAGATCTTGGTATTCGCCATCTCCTGCGCCCAATACCACGAAAGTTCCATCTCTCTAAAAGAAGAAAAAGTTACTTTAGGCATTAAAAGTTCAAAAGGATTTAAAATAAATGTAAGGTTCAAGTGTCACTTATTAAACACTTGTTAACAGAAAGGTCACAAAGGTCAGGGTTATTATACTGATAATAATAATGATATGTAATCATTCAGAAGGGCCAGAAACTTGTGCAGCACTCAGGTTAACTAATGCTAACCATTGTTTTAACTCCTGTCAGAATTACTAACATAATTGGGGTTCGAACCCCCGACCTCAGTGTTTTCACTTCGCTTATAGGAAGTGTGTATATTTAAATTTACAATTAAACAGTTATTAATAATAAATAATTACAAAATACACTTAAGTAAAAATAATAACACATTAAAATAAAAAAGTACACCATAAAAACAGTGTTCAAACTTTACAATAAATTATTATTATTATTATGATTATTATTATTATTATATTATTATTATTATTATTACTACTATTATTATAGATATTAAAAATTAAATAATGACTAAAAATTATAAATATATTTTGTAGGTGAACAATTTTCGATAATCACCATTCCAATTATCGCGGTTTTTAAACACCTTTGAGGTATATTTAATTGCTCATTAGAATTCTAATATTTAAAACTAACAATTAAAATTTCGATGTAAAAAAATGTAAAACGCGATAAGAATTTTTTTATTTTTTTCTTCTCTCTCTCACGTGAGTGGTATAAAGAAATGAACAAAAATGGAGCCGAAAAAAAATTTATTATCGGAGCTCAGCAGAGCAAAACTCAGCAAGAACGCGTTTTCTTTAAATTAGAAGGGTAATCTTTTCTATTTTGTACGAGTATTGTATAGACACGGTTCTGAAATCTGTCTTAATCGATTTTGAACAATAGCTGAGTAATGTGGTCCCCGCCATGAGTTTGATTGCACTGTCTTCCCAAAAATTTATCGTAATTAGTTTCTTTCACGTACACTCGGTCACAAAAGTTTTTTCCCTTTAATATTTTTTTTCTCAGAAAAATTATATGAAAGGAATCGAACACATTCCAGGAAAGAGGCAGGAAGAAAGGTAAAGGAGGAGTTATATTGTTGTCGTAAAGTCTTGATAACCTACTTCCGTTTGCATATCATATTTTGATGATTTTCATTTTAAGAGTTATGTTTCAAATTATATATATACTGTATATATACAGTATATACTCGTGTGTGTATATAATCATTATCATTATCATATATATATACAGGCCCTCTTAGAGATCCAGAGAGGCCCGGGCCACTTCCAGCTTTAGAGGCCCATAGCTAAACCCAATTATTATTTTCACTGCAAAACATTATATTCAAACCTGAAAGTTTCTAAATTTGAGGCCCCCCCTTAAGCTTGAGGCCCAGGCCAAATGGCCCTCCTAGCCCTGTATATATATATATATATATATATATATATATATATATGTGTGTGTGTGTGTGTGTGTGATAATTGCGTGTGACGAACCTGATATTAATAATAAGAATGTTTGAAAGAACAGAGGAGCATATCGATGCCACATATTATGTTATAAATGACGTCAGTAATACCAAAAACAAAAGGTCCAATCAAGACGGTTGTTACAATAAATCATTTTTATGATAAATATTTGATGAAACACAATAGCGGTCATGATGAGGAAATCTCCAGTTAAAAAACTGCAAATTGCCTAAAAGAATGTGCAAAAAAAAAAAACCATCTTTCAAAATGGCTTCATCAACATGGAAAAAAGGCAGTTTAGAAATAAGAAGTAAATCTGGAGCTTCTAGATGCACTAGAGAAAAAGAGGACTTAAATATTTCGTCGATCATGCAAGCAGAAACCATTTGACAACTGGGACCGCTATTATAACATATGATTTGCATTAGAACGCAGTCCGACGACTCTTCGTAAATGGTTAATTGAAGCTGGTGTTCACCATTACAAATGAAAACTATGGTAATAAAAACCCATAGAGAGGACAGACTAACATCTACACTTCAATATTTTGTAAAAAGAACCCTTAAAAAATAACTGCCCTCTCTGTACTGTACTGTACTGTACTGTGAATCTAAACTTCTAAAGTATCTGAAGAGTACATTTGGTAGACCACCAACGGTATACCTTGAGACTAAATTGGATTTTTTTTTTTATCCTTGCAAGAAATGTATTTTAAGTATCTTTCATTCAGTTCAAGAGGACCTCACTTGTCAAGAAGGAACCGCTTTATCTACTCTCGACCTACTTTCGATCTACTATCAGCGAACTCTTGAAATACTTCCTATTTTGCAGAGTACATTTGGCCCCCCCCCCTCTCTCTCTCTTCTCTCTCTCTCTTCTCTCTCTCTCTCTCTCTCTCTCTCTCTCTCTCTCTCTCTCTCTCTCTCTCTCCTCTCTCTCTCTCTCTCTCTCTCTCTCTCTCTCTCAATTCTTCTAAGTAGACATAATGACCAGGTTTTTTATTTAAAGTGTAAAAATTTGACATGCGAAATAAAAACCGTGGACATCAAAAGAGTTAACAATGTATGATATTTTAACTCTAAAAACCATTTTAGGATGTTATCGTGTGTATGATAATGATATTAAACGATGACTCTTATACACGCAAATACTAAACAATAAACTGTAAATGACTATTTTGCTTGACGTCATAAAACTTTATTTTACCAAATGATTTCTGATGCTAAAGATAAACATTTAATGACATTTGATAATGAAAATAATTGTTGGACATTTACAATTTTCAAACTATTTTGGTCATCTGTATTGACATTTGATTAAATAGTAATGGGAACAAAAAACGGCGAACCACCTTGCCCTGAAATAGTCCCAAAATAAATGACATTGCTTCTTCAATTGTATCGTTAAAACCAACTTTTTCTGAATAGTTTCGGAGGTCCTTTGGACTGGACATAGTGTTTTTCCTACTACGTAATTCCTCAAACCTTCGTCATTAAAAGCAGAGGACCCTCCAAGAACTTTTTGAGACAAACTGAAATTCATTTATTACTCTATATTATTCGCAAGTTAAACATTTTATATTAAAAGTGGTGTTTGCATTTAAGAATTAATTCCCTCTTCACAAGTAATAATAATATAATAATAATAATAATAATAATGAAGATAATAATAATAATAATCAATATACAAATAACAAAGAAATAAATAAAAATGTATTTACATATAATTACTCTTCTTTGAAGAAGAAAAGAAGAAATAGAAGTAGGAAGAAGTAGTTTCCCAGTGACAAATACATGTCGGACTTGTTCTTATAAAAAGGGGAGAATTCCAGGAAATGTGTACGGTATAGTATACTCAGCGAAGCAACACTATTGAAAACGTTATGAAGCCCATACGCATATGCCCCACGGTGGTGTACTGGTTAGCGTCGCTGACTACGAATCCATCGGCCCCGGATCGAGACCTGGTAACGGCAGCGGCACGCAAGCAAAACCAGCTGTTCATTCTTCACACATAAAAAATTGGTTGGTAGATAAATGGGTACCCTGGGTAGCCTAGCTAGTGGTTAGACGCTGGGTTGCTGCTGGTGCGGCGTGTTTGGGATTCCACATTAAACTGTAGGTCTAAAGTGGAGTGATAAGCCTGACCTTCGTCAGAATGAACAATTCGGGCGGAAGGTAAACAAGGTTTTATATTATATATATATATATATATATATATATATATTATATATCAAGCAAACAACCAATAAAAACAATGAAAACTCAATGATTAATTTTAGAAAGAAAAGCTCTTTTAATATCATCGTCCTTTCTAAAAAATTAACACGGAACTGAAAGAATAGAGAACTTTCCGTAGATTTCATCTATGCGCCATCTGGTGGATAATTTGCAACATTCAGAGATTGAGATATAGAAAATACTTAACCTTCTTGGTACACGCTTTTCTCGATGGTCCCAAAAATATGGACGAAATTTGAAGCAAATACGGCTGCGAAGCCACAATTATGATTAGCGCCACACCGAGAGTCTGAAAGTAAGTTTGAGAATAATAACATTCTAACATTAAAAGAATTTATTTATTTTATATAATATATATATATAATATATATATATTTATTTATATATATATATATAGAAAGAGAGAGAGAGAGAGAGAGAGAGAGAGAGAGAGGGAGAAAGTAGGGGGCGACAAGCTTGACCTTCGTGAGATGAGGAATCATCTCACGAAACATTTGAAAGGTTGAAGACAAAACCGTTCGTTTTACATATGCAAAAATCCGCGTTTACGCGTTTATATTTCCATCTTAATTGTACCATCGTGTTTGCTAGATAAATTTGAATTAAATGGTGTCCACTGGCTCGAGTGCAGGGGGGGTTAATATCGCAAAAATACCTCTGGACGCGAAAGCGTAAGGCGGTTACCTCGGGCGATGAAGTGTTGCTAGGTTGCCTTTCCTGCAGTAACCGAATGGTCAACACCCGTGTCTCTGAGTCAGAGAGGCCGGGTTCGAATCCTGATGAGAGATAAATTTTGCATTTTGCATGCATATATATGATACGAATTTCACAATTAAACACGTAAAACAAATTATAATTATATATTATATAATATATATATATATATATATATATATATATAGAGGCGTACTTAGCATTTTGCGGCCCCTCGGCAGGGAAATTGTCACAGCAGTGGCTTATGTTGTGCCATTTGAATATCGCTAGTTTGCTATTAGAGGGTGTTGTTCTTTTTTTTAATTTTAAAATTTAGTTGTAAATCCACTTAATTTGTTTGTATTTATAACTTATTTATTTCTATTTTTGTTTTCTTTGCCTTAGTTGCCATATATATATATATATATATATATATATATATATATATATATATATATATATATATATTCGCCAAC
>JAJOZX010010827.1:117500-127413 GCA_023014485.1 Bathynomus jamesi
TAATACCCAAAAAAGTTCCCCGACCCATGGTGTAGATGCAGAAAAACTGGTCTGCTATTCTGTTAACGTACTACCAGGTGTAGAAGCTTACGGTGTAGATGCAGAAAAACTGGTCTGCTATTCTGTTCAATCTGTGGCTACACAGAAAAAGCTGAAAACTGTAACAACGATATAAGTAGAAGATAAAACCATACAACACATTTGACTTACATGTAATGTACTTTCTTGTAAATATGAGTTGACGGAGAAGCTTTTCCATATTGAATAAATCCACTGTTTTTATGAATTACTTTCCTTTGACTTTAAAACACTTCCAGCTTTTAGGTAGAGGGTGTATATAAAGTAACGCGAGTGAAGAGACAGAATCCGATTTGAACTGGTTTAAACTAGTTTCAACTTGTTTTTTAACTCGTAAAAACATTTTCAACACCTCTTATAAACCTTACTATCGACTATACAGTTGTTATAAAGTACGTGTAACAAATATTACTCGTCCATGTTTACTCGTGTTAATAAACTCAAATCGGATTTGTCTCTTCACTCGCTTTACTTTATACACACCCTGTATGTTATCGAAACACATCTTACGCGTATTAACCCTTTAATGTCCAGTGTGTGAAATTTTCATCGTTAACTTTGGAAGCAATTTTAGACCTTCCAGTTCCCAATGTGTGAAATTTAACACATTTCGTATTTTATTAATTATGAACAATAAAACTTTGTAAAATATATTTTTCAGTTATTGTGGGTCCAATTAAACGTTTTTATATCCCAATTTTTTTTTTTACTTTTTGACTTAATTTGGGTATGAAAGGGTTAAATATTGCAAATATTCTCTTAATGATAACTGTTGTTAGAAATTTGTATAACGTATATTTAGCGTACATTATTTGCTATGTAAATTAAAGGATTCTTTGGAATATGTTTGAGGATTTCTTTCACTTCCTACGTGTTATAAATACATGAAGGTACTATAAAATATCTATTTCCTATTACAGTTTGGGGATCACCTGAAGATCAGGGTCCCCAGCCTTCTTTAGTTAGCCTTATAAGGCTAACTAACAAAAATATCACGACTTAACCTAACCAATCGTTAGGTCAACTGTACGCCCTTGACGATTGGTTAGGTTAGGTCGTGATATTTTCGTTAGTTAGCCTTATAAAGCTAACTAAAGAAGGCTGGGGGCCCTGATCTTCAGGTGATCTCAGTTTGGTTTATATACATTCCTCACTAAAAGACTAAGTCACGCATTTCATGTCTAATCACTAAAATTGTGTTCTATTTTTAATTCAAAATTTGAACATCTAAAGATAAAAATCGATCTTGGCAGACATATACGGTTAGGTAGAGTAGCCACGAGTGGATTCTAGGGTCTTAACTGGTCTGAAACATTATAACATCAGAACTATATTCATCATACACAAATTAGGTTAAAAAAAAAACAAGAGTTCGTCAATTTCTCTCAAAAATACTTTTAAGGTTCTCTGTTATGGGAAGTCCGTCCAGGCTAATAATGAGGATTCCTTAAATAATATAAGAAATTGTATTTTCTATCATTTTATTTTAAAAAAATTGATTATAATTGCATAAGATTTCACTCTTATGCTCTGAACGTTGGCTGTAAATCCGATTATCATTTTAAATTATATCTTTTTGTACAATTATCAATTAATAATTGTATTTATATTGCCTCAGTAAAAGAAATTCAAGGGTCTTCATCTCCCCTCCCCTCCCCCACTCCGGAAAAAATTAGAAGAGGTTGTTGAGAAAGGTAGACTGTGATTGTTATCTTGGGGGTTGTTTAACCTTCTTCGTAAAGGCAAAGGGCATGTGACGGAGGGGCCTACAGCAGCTTTTCGTGGGATCCAAACCACGCGTCATTATATCATCTAGAGACAATTCAGTGGTTCCCAACCGGTTTTGGCTTATGGCCCCCTTAGGAACCTTATTTTTTCCTGTGGCCCCCATAAGCATTATTATTATTTCTAGACCACTGGTTCTCAACCGGTGGGTAAATTACCCAATTGGGGTAATGACAACTATTTTGTGGGTTGTGGGATAATGACGACTATTTTGTGGGGTAATGACGACTATTTTGTGGGATAATGACAACTATTTTGTGGGGTAATGACAACTGTTTTGTGGGGTAATGGCAACTATTTTGTGGGGTAGTGGCAACTATTTTGTGGGGTAGTGACACGCGATCCAGAAATTATAAGAAATAATATTGTGATAATCCAGAAGTTATAAAAAAGTAATATCTACTGTAATGATTGGGGTAATGGGGCTCGGTTAGAATTGGTTTCGGGTAACCATACAAAAAACAGGTTGAGAACCATTGAATTCTAGACGAAGATGACTGTCATCCATCTAACTACAAACCACACCTAATGTCGCTTAACTTCGCTGATCTTAAGGGAAGCGGTGTTGCGACGTGGCTACGATAGCTAGAAGAAGGTGAACATTATTATTTGATAAAGTTAAAAATGAGAATATGTGGGAAGAGAGACGAGTCCAAAGTGGAAAAATTGCTACAATTCACAAAAGCAACGTACTTTAAATACAATGTCAAAATAAATGTATTAATTTTATAATATTTTCAGTATATATATTCATAAATTATTATTATTAATATTAATATTATTATTATTATTATTATTATTATTGCCTACAAATTATTAACATGGACATGTTAATTTATTATTATTAGCTACGTGTCATTCTAGGAATTTCTAAGTTTCACATTTAGCCCTTTACCCGCACAGAGATCTTTTCCGAGACGGAATAAAAACGTTTGGCGTTAGCCGGAACAAAATCAGTAAAGTTAACACTGTGCGCTAAAGGGTTAAAACTCTCGGTCGAGTTGAGAAGAAAAGAGTTAATATTTTCCGAAAGATGCTGATCACATTCAGATTTTGAATTACACTCCATAAAACTCAGGCTATTTCTCAAAGACAAATGAAGAGCGGGACGACAGCCACCAGAGATTTGTTTCCGACGTAAACCTCGCATTCGTACGTGCCGATGTCCGCCATTTTGAATGGTGATATGATCAGGTCATATTTTGATGATGAAGAGCGAATGGCGTTTAATCGGTGACCTTCAATGAGAATGTTTTCACCTTGGGATAAAATTGTTTTGCGAGTTCCCGCAGAACTATAAATTTTCTTGGCCCAAGTCATCGGTCTCTGTGGGAAGATTAATAATGATTGTTAAAATATAAGTTATTTTTAAATAATATAATGTCGTATTTATCATTAATGCACTTCCTTACTAAAGAAACAGTTGCCACAGCGCAGGACTCTTTCTAATACCATTTCCGAGTATATAAGCTTCATTTTATATTAAACTTTTCAATGTAGAATTTGTGAATCTAATATCTCAAAATTTAAAAAAAAAAATGTATTTTAAATCGTTAATAAAAAAAAAAAATTTAATTTTAAATTAATTTTTATTATAATTAAAAAATGAATGATAATTTATTCTACGTCCAAACACTTAAAACCAATTTTTTGTCAAGGATTGCCAGATTACTAATGAGAGATTTGTGAACCCAAAAAAGGGATAGAAAGAGGAACAGAAACGAAGGTGGTAATAGGGATGGTACAGGACACTCTGTTCATTTACATTTCGCAAAAGAACTATTTTTAATCTTACTCAGTTATAGATTAACGAAAATGTATTAAGCAGACGATGCATTTGTAATACAGGGTGCTCAAAAAGAAACGCAACCCATTGGAGAATGCGTGTTTATTAGTAAATTACGAAAATTGTTGAATGTGTTGGCTATTATGATTTTCATGTAAGTGTACACGACGCATCATGTTATCGAACACTTGTTTTAATGTCTCTCTTGATATGCCGTCTACTGTACGCTGAAGGTGACAATGATATATGCATTCTCCAATGGTTGCGTTTCTTTTTAAACACCCTGTATATTATAGTGAAGCAAATTATCATAGATATGAAATATTTTATACTATAATGCAAATAAGTAAAATATTAGCAGCAAGATTGTGATTGACATAATGCAGACATAGTCATTATATTACTGCTAGTCATATATTCTCATCATAACCTGATTATCGCCTGATCACGCGGATACTACCTTTGTGTTTTGTGTTGTACTTTACCAAAGACCTTTTTCGTGAGTTATTGGACAATATACGTCCAGGAATTGACTACTGGATAAAGGACTCTATTCCTTTATTGTCCAGGACAATTCTAAACATCTGATATGCAACCAAACACTACTGCACTCACCAAAAGATGTTTTCCTTCATATCCGATCAACATACATGTTAATTCAGCTATTTCAAATAATTTTGGACAAGATTTAACTTGGGCAGTTAATTTAACGTTTTTTAAATCGATTTTCTCGAAATTTTCGAAAGATTTTGTTATTGAATCTTCTTGGGTTTTAAAAGTAACCTTCTGTTTGGTTGGGTGCCCGGAGTTCCGTTTCTTAAATCGTACAGTTTGTTGGGTATTTGAAGATTCTTCTGCAACGATGGTACGCTGATCTGAACTTTGGTTTTTTGAATTTTCCACTTTGGTAAAAAATAAAAACTGTTGGTTGAACTTCGAAGCGAATTTAATTCCTTGATTCTTGGAATGTTTCGGAAGCTGAAGTTCTGTTGACGCTTTTTACCAATATTTTTATTTTTATTCGATTTTCTTAAAACAGTTTCAAAAAAGTTTTCGACTTTTGGTTTAATATCTCGTGTTTTAGACGGTAAAGATCTCTTTGTTGGAGTTTCATTGAATCTCTCTTTGTTCATCCTCTTCAGTCTATTTTTTGAAAAATAAAATTCTGGATTTTGATATTTAAATTTTGTTGGGTCTTCTTCACCCATAATTTTTCTTGTTTTCCTTTCTGATGACAGATTTGGTTGTTTTCGCAAAATGGAGGTAAAATTTTTCTCCTGAGTGTTTGCATAGGTAGTTTCCATTTTTAATGAGAGCAATTCCACAAATGGTTTAAATATTTCATGAGTTGCAGTTTTACCTATTAAAACTTCAATAGGCTTCCCAAAAACTATTTTAGAGACTCTCAGAGGACTCTTGCTAGGCTCAAATGACGATACTTTCCATGACCCAGGAACGTTCAATTTTGGAGATGGAAAAAAATTTCCTAAAGAAACTGATCTCTTCAAAGGGGCATCTTCTACCTTATTCACGCGATTTGTAAAGGAAGGAGAAATCGTTCGTTCATTCCTTAACGGTAGAGGAACGAAACCCATCTGCAGATCAACCGTATGAAGAGACCATAAATAACCAACAAAACTAATTAATATTAACATTACTTCAATCAATAACACCATTATTAAACAATTTTAAAAAAGGGACGCAAATTCTTATTTCTGGACTCTAAAAATGTCAGTCACAGAATGATTGTAAATACAGCTGCTAATCTTCACAACAAACACAAACAAATGCTTTATCCAAACACAGAACCTGATGAATGACTGCACAGCTGAAATCCGAGGAAGAAAAAGGGAAAGGACCATTATTATAATGAGTTTAAGAAAGTTTTAACTTTCTCAAACCTCATTATAACAATAACATCCAGAATAATGGTTCTTGGCGGCCTTTGACCTCAATGTAAACGATTGTTTTCATATAATGTTAATATTATTATTATTATTATCAAACAAAAACATAATTTTATATAATTGTGAGATTTATTTTTATACTGTTAATTCTCAATCCTTTACTTACTCAATTTATTTTACTTACTCAATCCTTTACTTACTCAGTCCTTTATTTTTTATATCTTTTAACATACTTTGATGAAATAAAACCCATAATTTACGATTTATAATTACGATCATCATCAACATTTTCATCAATTAATCGGTCACCAAATATGTCAGCATTATTGAAAATTAATAGCATTTACTAAAAACATCCGTTAAGTTAACCAAAACACAATGAAAATCTGAATTAAATGAGACAAAAACGTTACCATCTATTGAATTGAATTGACTGAGTTAAATTGATTGAATTGAATAACCTTCATTAATACTAAAATAAATATATTGATCTTACAATTGACAATACCATAAATAATTGTAAAGCTGCCCTATTTATTTAATATTTAATTTGGCCCTTGATAAGCTTTAGGCTTTATTGGACTTTCTTTCCATCATTAAACGGTTGGTGTTGTTTGGAAACTTGATATCTAAAAATTAAGGAATTATTTTATAGATGATTATACCACAATAAGGAAATAATTTCAAATTTTAAAAACTTTATAAGGTCAACCATACAACTCCTCTTCATGCTTTCTAATTTGGTGACATGACAATTATTATTATTATTATTATTATTATTATTATTATTATTACTGAAATGGAATTTAAGTAATTAGATTATTTGGAGATTAGTATTTACTTACTATTTCATATCTATCTTTTTATTTCAATTTTTTTATTTCCATTTTTATCAATTTTGTTTTTAATCTTGATTAATCTTTTAATTTTATAATAGTGGTGCTTTTCTAACTATAAAACAGGGGGAGGTTATCCTTAGTATTGTTAATTATTAAAAAGGAAGTCAGGAAAGGTTTTGCAGTTGTTGGACGACTTGGCGAATGTAGCAACGCTCCACTTAGTAATTATTTTGAAATTATTTTAAATAAATGTGAACAGGATATACTGAAAATTTAACAATGGTTAATGTTAAACAATCTAAAATTATGTAAATTTTAATAATAAAAAAAAAATGTAAAATTATTATTTTTTTAAATATATTTACCCAAATTGTTGACACAGTACTTCATATAACATTTTCTGATAATTTAGATAACTGTCGGTTATATGGATCAACCGCATATAAGGATCATTTTGCCATTGTCCTGCGTTGATCCTTATATGCGGCTTTCACTATATATATATATATATATATATATATATATATATTATATATAATATATATATATTATATATATAACTCCCTTCAGAATTTATAATAAGATACTATTATGAAATCAAGGAAAACATTTACTTTCACCAAATTACGTTAATTACCTTTTTTAACCTTCATTAACCTAACAAAAGACATCTATATTTACGTGATCCGAGTCATCATATGGCTATTTGAGTCACCCGAGTTGGTTGATCCTTCTGAGAGTGTTTCATTTAATTTTAACCACCGACTTTTAACCTCTGAGGTGTAAGGAAGTGACCTATGAATTAAAACCTAAACGCACTTGGTTTCAATCTCATGATATTACGTTTCGTTTGGAGTGCCTGAACGCATTCCACCTCAACAATTTGGATGTAAACATAACCTATTTAAGTAAAGGTACCCATGGAACAGTGCTAATTATTTTCATTATAAATTAATTAGTAGTTTTTAACACTATATTATCTTTTAATTACTTTCATTCTCCCACAATTGTCTCTTCCTGGTTAGTACAAGTATATGAAACTGTTCTCAGGATCTCAGATGTTTCGAAAGGTTACGGTTCCTATATATATATATATATATATATATATATATATATATATATATATATATACGGTGTGTATATATATATATATATATAATAAAATCAGGAATGAACTGTGTATCTAATCCTACGTTCAAACAGACGGAAACACCCAATAAAAGAAATGGATTCCTGATAATGAATGATAATATAGAATTGAAAAGCATCAATAAAATTTTTCACCTCCAAAGTCACTTTACAAGTAGTTTTCTGCCTGTTTCTTTATATATATATATATATATATATATATATATATATATATTGTATATATATATATAAAGAACACTCATCATACCAAAACTTGAATACTGCTCAGTTTTGACGTCCCCATATAAAAAGGAAGAAATTAATAAACTAGAAGAAACGCAGAGACATTTCACAGCCAAGATTGATGGCTGCAAAGAACTCAACTACTGGGAAGGACTTCGTAAACTAAATTTGTACTCCCTGGAAAGAAGAAGAGAGAGGTATACCATAATCTACATATGGAAAATGATCGAAAAACTGGTACCAAACCTTAAACTAAACCCAATTACCATCCAAACAACGCTGAACAATAGGAAAGGCAGACTATGTAATGTTCCCAAACTAAAGGCCCGAGAAAGGACCTCCTCAACACTGAAGGAAAATAGCTTGGTTGTCAGGGGGGCCAAGACTTTTTAACCAGCTTCCTAAGGACCTCAGAAACGTTATAGCGGTCAAAATTGAAGTCTTCAAGAGAATACTAGATGCCTGGTTCAAGACGGTACCAGATGAGCCGGATGTACCTGGCTATGTGCGGTGGAAAGCGCAAGAGAGCAACTCGCTCCTCCACCAAGCCAGGCCTAGAGGCGGGGCCACCAGCATGACCTTCGTGTGAAGAGAGACCGACGCACGAAACCGCATCAAGGTTAACGAGGTGTGTATATATTCAGTGAATCACAGCAGTAAATCGTATATTTTAGACAACATATTTTTTTGAGTTCACATAAATTTCAACCTTGTTTCAAATTAAAGATACGGTACATCTCTCATCTTTTGAGAGAAATCCTGGTTTAGGCAAGAGCTAAAGTTCTCTCTCTCTCTCTCTCTCTCTCTCTCTCTCTCACACACACACAATAATAATCCTGAAGTATATCTATATTAAGTGTTATTTTGCTATGTCTTTGCGCGGAAAGGTGTTATCACAATTTTTCTCTTGCTATAAACTCTTAGGTTAGCGCATTCGGATGTTGGCTGCATAACACATAAAACATAGCTGTACAGTATGTTGCATATCAACATACATATCGCATATCAAATAACATATAACATGGTTTAACACATACAATAAAACAGAACTGTTCTTCGCATAAAACCAAACTGACTCGAGTTGAGACATTTTTGCTCATCCAAATCGGTGTCGATGTTGAGACATTTTTTCAAAAAGCGACTTTGTTTGAGGCAAAGTAAAGACTCGTGGAAAGTCATGAGTTACTTTTTATGAATTATTACATGTCCAAAAGTCTCAAACTAATAAAATAAACAATGCCTCAATATGAGCTACTACGTCAACGTCTTGATTAAACTTTTGTTTAAAAAAAATTGGAATTGTACAGGGTGGCCCATAATCCATAAGTCCCAATCGGTTATAATTAAAGCGAAAATACAAAAAAATAAAGAGAAGTAAAAAGTTTATAATAAGTTTAAAAATATTTATTGATTATTCAAAATGCAAAATATAACCATCTCGACACACACACACACATAATAATATATATATATATATATATATATATATATATATTCTTTCCTTTTTATAATCCGCTAGATGGATTTTCGCTTTAATTATAACCGATTGGGACTTATCGACCACCCTGTAGAAGAGAGACTATATAGGAGAGAAATTTTTAAACACTTCGTTACCAAATCCATAATTAATCAATCTCTCACAAAATCCAAGTTGATTAATTCATGTTAATGGAAGAACCCTTATTATTTCCACGCTACCTAATGGCATTAAAGTCAAATTCTCGTTCTTGATAAAAAGTTAATATAACTCGTTTATTAAGCCTTTACGATTCATTTGCTTTGCAGTTATCTTCGTTAACTTAGAAAATTAATAAGGCTTATTAATCACCACCATCCTTACAATCATAAATATCTCACGAATAAAATTGAAATTTATATTCGTGAATTTGGTGTCTCTTTTCATGATTAAAATAATCGGGATTTATAAAGAGGAAAATCTGAGATACAAAAGTGATTACATTATTCGTGATACAGGTATTTCTATTGCTTTAATTTCTGTATTATTATTACTGAATCCCCGATCTCAGTGTCTTCACTTTGTTTATAGGAAAATGGTGTCACCCACTGAGCAACTGATGCTGGCGCTTCTACTGGGTCTTACATGGTAGAATATTTATTGAGATTTTAAATCTAGTCAGTTAGGCGCC
>JAJOZX010010828.1:0-40000 GCA_023014485.1 Bathynomus jamesi
TCCAAAGCCTTCATTTTATAACTGCAGGAACCGTCGTGAATTGAATTCGAAGTTTTTCTACTATCTTCTATAAAATAATTCTTTCCAGACTCTCGTATAGCAATTAGTAAGCCATTGCTTACTAATGGCTTGTACAAATGTACAGTCATCCGTTTCCATGAAAATTCAAGGAGAAAATTCTAGAATTCAGAATGCCAACAATCTCTCATGAAAAACAGCCAACTTACTGATAAAAATTTTAAATTCTTGAAGCCTATGGTGAACACAGAGAGTATTAAAATTTTGTATTATTTTATTAAAGTATTAAAAACTTTGCATTTTAACTTTTTTTTATTTCCTCAAATTACTTGATGTTTTACTTTATATGTTAGAGTTGAACTAATTTTCTTATTTGTTAAATTTTTCCAAACGAACGATAAACTTTCATAACTATTCTATGCAAGATATAAAGATAAGGACGAATATAATTGAAATATTATCTGTACGAATACTTATGAGTGCCATTATATATATATATATATATATATATATATATATATATATATATATATATATATATTTTTTTTTTTCCAATGGACAATGTTCAAGACAAACACTCGTTATTATCGTATCAGGAAAGTAAGAGAAGTGCTGTTCAAACTTAGTACTATTACTGCAAATATATTAGTGTTTGCTACTTAATCATATGAATGGATTTTTCCCCACTATAATAGTTTCATAATAATTTAGAGGTTATTTAATGTAGATTAAAAGGCGAGTTAAATTTATGATTTTATTATAACAAAACTACGATAAAACATTTTTATACAACAATAAAGGCAGATTCTTTAATGAAAGTTTGAGTGGGTGAGTGGTGATTTGATGTTTATTGTTTCTTGTTGACTTGACTTCAGATAATTTGAAGATCTCGGGGTCTTAGCTATATCCACCTCCTTTCTGTGGAGGAAAAGTGATGGCGGGGGCACCTTTGGATGGGTATTGGGCTTGTCCTTCGTACGACACCTTAGCCACGTATCCTATATCGTGGTCAGCGTGGTATTCAACCTAGGGAAGAGAAGCAAAAAGATTCAAAATGTAACTCGTTTTCGGGGCAGTCGTAACAGGGAAGATTTAAACGTTGCTTTAAAATGAACCGTTTCTTCTTATGTTTTGGAGTAACTGTTTAGAGTTTGAGTAAATCATGCAACATTATGGTAACCTTAATAAATTCAACTGCTGCTTTTAGTAATTCTGTTTCGCACATGTGAATTTTTAAATTTGGAATTGAGTGTTTTTTCTTTGTAACTCGTCCAATAATTTTTTTTAATTCATAAAACGTATTATTTTATATATTTTTGAGAAATCTTCTCCGAATTCCTTTAGAAATGTGGAGATTTTTCGAAAATGTATAAAAAATATATTAAATTAGAAGCTGATTATTAAAAGTATTATTCAAAGTGAGGACATTTTTGCCTAAAATTGGCTGAAGGTTCCAAATTTCATATTTGTAAAGCAACCGTTATTTAAATTCTGATTGTCTCTCTCTCTCTCTCTCTCTCTCTCTCTCTCATATAGATTATTTTCTTATAAAACGTTTAAACAATATTTACGTGTTGTTTTCTTCCATCGGGAAGCTGAACTGAGTAAGATCCTTGCACTGATTTGCCATCCGATTTTTCATCTTGTCCAAAATCAGAGCCAGCGTAAGGGTCCTTTATCCCGTAAGAGAAAGAGTATGGCTGTGGGGGCTGTAAGAGACGGAGAAATTAGTCGAAGTGTTTCTATTTCCAGACTATAGCATTGTTTGAGCCACTTCTTTTTATACGAGTGATTGATATGTTTTATATTAAAAAGTATTTCCAGTTAATGCGAATAATATTTCAAAAGTACTTTACCTGTTTGTAGCCATCAGGATTTGGCATAGCCATGCTGATTGCAGCTACGATGAGGACGAGGAAGATAACCTAAAAAGGAAGGATGGAAAAATTGCATTGAATGAATTTTGTCTCGTTTTCAGATGAGCTCTTTCGAATCCACGATTAAAAATTAAAGTCGAAGACAAATTTAGAGTTCATGACGAACTTTTACTATCTTTGATTTATATTATACGAGTTAAATTTCCTTTTGAAAGTTAGATTAGACTCGAAGGTAAAGTAAAATGCAATTGCAGGATATGAAGGCTTACTATGGAAGGTCTCTTATAGTGATTATTCATACACCAATCTTAAAACCTTTAAACCTTTTCATTTTTGTTTAATAACATTAACTATTATTATTATAGCTAAACCTAAATATCGTTTTGTATGAAGTATATCATATATATATATATATAATATATATATATATATATATATATATGAAAATTATTTCACGAAAGTGACACGTGAAAAATATTTATGATGAATAAAACCACGAAGGGAAAAGAAACACAATGTGGTGCTCAAGCGCTTTCGTCTAATGACATTCTCAGGAACACTCAGTGTTCCTGAGGATGTCATTAGACGAAAGCGCTTGAGCACCACTTTGTGTTTCTTTTCCCTTCGTGGTTTTATTCATCATATATATAATATATATATATATATACACTTTATATTCTCACATTATCTTTTACAAAAAAATGCTTAAAAACAGTTACAATGAAATGTACTGAAAATATGCTAAATTCATACAAAAATGTTGAATTTTTTAATTAAGCGAGTTTACGACGTTGAATATATATATATATATATATTATATATATATATATATATATATATATATATATATATATATATTAATGGTTTTAGTTTACCTTGCTTTCCATTTTTTATGATAGGAGTGAGTGGTTATTGTTGCTTTTGATTCAGTGATGAGTAACTAAATGATACAACTCATGGCACTCGGCACCGCTTTTATATACGTGCATTGGAATCCGAAAGTCATCGGTGGCACTTTTATGTTTTTCTTTTTTGTTTCTTTTAATAACGTTATGTTTTAGTCTTAAACCATGAGAGTATGCAGTACTTTGTGTAGCCCATATTTAAACACTTTTACACTTTGGCTTGCAACAACCTCTGAGGGAAGTTGGTTCCAGATATTATCTATTTTATAGGAAAAAAAAACTGCCGCAGACAGAGGTCCTAAATGTCTTTAGTTCCATTTTAAACCCATCATTTCTTGTCGGATTGACATTAAGTGCGAATAAGTTCTGTAATCTACACTGTCTATTCCATTGAGCATCTTGAAGACTTGAATAAGCTGACCGCACCACCTCCTCGTCTCTAAGGTAAACAGATTTAGGCGCTCCAATCTCCGTTGATAGTTTTGCAATCTCATTGAAGGGATCAATTTTGTAGCCCTTGCTTGTACCCTTTCTAATCTTTCTATATCCTTCCTAAGGGACGGAAACCAAAACTGTGCACAGTATTCCAGTTGAAGTCTGACTAGTGAATTATAAAGAGACATTACAGTCTCCTTGTTCCGAAACTGGAACTGTCTTTTAATATAACTTAATATTTTTAAGGCCGTCTTTCGACTTCTGCACAATGTTTCGACGGTTTCAGATCATTACTGATAAAGACTCCTAAGTCTTTCTTCAGATCGGCTCAGTCAAGTTCCTTCCTAAGCGAGAGTAATCGGTTTTCGGGTTTTTATAACCTATGTGCATTACCTTACATTTGTCCAAGTTGAATGGCATCTGCCAAGTAGCAGACCATTCGCCCAACCTGTCAAGATCGTTCTGAAGCGTTCTTACGCCCTCCTCAGTACCTACACTACTTGAGAGAGAGAGAAGTACCTCAAAAGCCTTTGCGGCCCATACTGAGGAGGTACCAATGGCTGGAGATTATAAGTTGTTTTGTTAAATAATTACCATTAAGAGCTGATATATCTCCCCATTACCCCTTCCAGATGACTGTAACGGGATTCGAACCATCTTTGTCACCACTGTTTTATTATTATTATTAGCATTATTAACAAAAGTAATTAATGATGTGGTTGCGTGTGCCGGCAAATTAGTCTGTTTAACTGGTCAAATATTTTAGATCAGATGTAATGGTTTCATTTAAATGTTAATGCGATTTGCGAATATATTTTGATGAGATTTTGTTCTGTCAGACGTGTTCACTAAACTTTTATATTTAAGTTGCATATCGTCAGAGTCATACCATATTTTCCTGTCATTTTTTGTGGTTTTGAGAAAAACGAAAATTTGGGTTCTATATTAAATTACTTATTTACAAAAATTCATATTTTCCTAAGTCATATCACCTTTATGGTTCATCCTACAAGGACGAAATATGTACCAAAAGATGCGCAATCTTTTTTTACATGGCATTAGCGACACAAACTCAAAAACGTCAAAAAGTGACTTAGGAAATTTTGTTTTGACGCTGACGATATGCTTTGTTTAACGTTACTTTAAATTTACTTCTGTATAGGTACTACAGGATGTCCAGAATGTCTTGTCACCTCAGTAAAATAGTAACAGTTTTTCTTTCAGACCCATTTGAAATGTGTGATAGCAGCAACTATACGATTAAATAACGCATATTGGCTTGTACCTGGGTTGATGAGCGACCACGCAATGGCAAAACCATTGAAAATATTCTTGCAAACTTCCAGGACGGATTGAATCGCGCCGCTCCTCTTTGGAGGAGCTGCAAGATTCAATCGGTCCTTCACACCTAAATGAAACAAGAACTACATATGTCATAGTATATTTGGAAGGTAGAATTAAGTCTGCTAAGCAAATTTTGTTTGTTTTTTCGACGTAGAATCTAATTATTTTTCAAACTTTTCCTAATCCTTCACATATATTATTATTTATACTGTTGTCGAAAAACAAGTGTTTTTTAACAAAATATTGTGTTGTTAATGTATTTTTTATACAGAATAATAATCATGCGTGTTGTTAACTTTCAACAACTTTGTGCATTTTAATTAAAAATTAGGTAATCATCTAATGGAGATGCCAACACGTACGAGGTTTATTTATTCACTTATTAACAATAGTTACTATTTACTTAGTTAATTAATTTAATTTTAAAATGATGTATTATAAATTCTAAAGGATTAAAATCTCTCTCTCTCTCTCTCTCTCTCTCTCTATATATATATATATATATATATATATATATGAAAATTATTTCACGAAAGTAACACGTGAAAATATTTATGATGAATAAAACCACGAAGGAAAGGAAACACAGAATGGTGCTCAAGCGCTTTCGTCTAATGACATCCTCAGGAACACTGTAGTACATAAAGAGTTACAGCCTATATATAGGTTACAGAAAAAAAAATATATATATATATATACAATAAACGGAAAAATTAAAGGATTGTGGGAGGAGCATACAAATTTGTAATTACCATCCAAACAACGCTGGAAAATAGGAAAGGTAGACTGTGTAGTGTTCCCAAATTAAAGGCCCGACAAGGGACCTCCTCAACACTGAAGGAAAATAGCTTTGTTGTCAAGGGGCTAAGACTTTTTAACCAGCTTCCAAAGGACCTCAGAAAAGTTACAGGGGTCAAAATTAAAGTCTTCAAGAGAAGACTAGATGCCTGGCTCAGGACGGTACCAGATGAGCCGGGTGTACCTGGCTATGTGCGGTGGAGAGCGCAAGAGAGCATCTCGCTCCTCCAAGCCAGACCTAGTGGCGGGGCCACTAGTTTGACCTTCGTGTGAAGAGAGACCAACACACGGAACACAAACGAGGTGTATATATATATATATATATATATATATATATATATATATATATCAGACGTCCCGAAAAATGCCCATATTTCTTAATAAATGTTCTAAGCTAAAACGGAATCTAGGCACAAACAAACGCAATAGGTACGTAAAACATAGTCTATTAACTTTAATTAAACATGTTCAATGTAATCGCCATTTTTTTTCTGACACAATATTCAATTTTACCCAAATGTTTGACATAAATTTTGGAAATAGCTCAGCTGGGATGTTGTTGATTACCTCATAGACTTTCGTCTTTAGGTCTTCAAGTGTCTTATGCTTGGTAGAATAGATCTTTTCTTTTGTATGTTATGGTGTTCTAAAGGCAATGTTTAAAATGCATTCAGCTGTTTCGTCTTCCTCCACCATCAAAACACCTTTTCATCATCAAAGAAATGCGATGCAATGCATGTATGTATACATCCTAAATTTGAGGGGCTTTGCAAAATTTATGCACAAAAAATCCTTCATAAATAAAAAATCTCTTTATTTACCTTCCTATAATTTCCAAATCCTTAGCACAGGGTTGATTGTTAGGATCACCTGAAGATCAGGGCCCCCAGCCTTCTTTAGTTAGCTTTATAAGGCTAACTAACGAAAATATCACGACCTAACCTAATGCCGACTTCCTCATCCTACGGACTATGACAAGAATAGCCGACTAAAATTGGAAGCCAGGATGTAGTACAACAAACAAAACAAACAAGGCACAGGGGATTTGCGTCGTGACAAAGACAAGCCGATCGGGACAAATCTGACTGGACACAGTGAAAATAGTCAACGGTATTTCAGGTCAGAATTGCCAAGTCAAATTACCGAGTGTCACTAGATCCGTCCTAAAAAAGCTGAAAATCACTAGATTCACAAGAAATGTCCTAAAATATTGGGACATAAAGACAACCACGCAAATACAAGTTACCGATTACGAATTTTAGATAAAGAGAAAAAAACGGGTAGATATATAGAACACTTTTGTGGGTAACATGAAGAAAAAGACCTTTGGGGAACCAAAAGTGGTATTAGGCCCACTTTATCAGTTTTGACGGGGTCCATCTTTATAAGTTTGAACTGAAAGATGTAATCAAAGTGGCACATTTTATTTTTATTTACAAGTGTAAAAACAAAATCATTAACTTTCAATGGGTAAATAAATATTTTGTAACTCATCAGGAAATCTACTCATATCAGACCAGAAATAGATCAAAGCATGTTATTCCTGAATTTAGATTGTCCTCATCTCGAAAATAACCCATTTTCACTGGGTTGAAACTATGGAATGATTTAAATGCTGATATAAAAAATATTGTAAATGTAAATTCCTTTAAAACCAAGTGGAAATCTTGATTGATAATGAAATATTAATAAAAATTTAGGATTAAATGTACATTACTGTATTACTTGTTCATTACTCGAGTGTAGTCCAGGATTAAATGTACATTACTTGTTATTGATCATTTTCATGTCTAATATAGATTTTTTTGTATATTATTGGTATTATGCCTTCAATATTAACTTTGTATTTTTTTTATATCTATAATGAGATCTTAAGATTAATATATACTCTAATTAATAATACTTATTCATGAATTATATATTATTAATAATAACTGTTTTATTTTTAATTAAAAGCCCAGTAAAGCCTAAAGCTTAAGGGTCAAATTATATCAAATAAGTAGTCCAATTTCACAGTTATTACGTTAAAACAAAAGCAAAAATCGTAAATTGTATTTATTTTATCAATAAAGGTTATTCAATTCAGTTCAATTCATTTCAATTCAAGATTCCATTAATGACAAGCTTTCTTGGACCAGAAGCACTAAAACATCCCCAAAGAAGCACACCACCACCACCATGTTTAACCGTAGGAAGGATTTTTTTTTCCTCGAATGCCGTATTTGATTTTCGACAAACACACCGTTGCTCGCTGTTCTCGAACAATTCAGTTTTGGTCTCGTCTGTTTCCAGAATGCAAATCCTTCAGTTTGATGATCCTTGGCGTACTTTAAACGAGCTTTTTTTGTGCGCCTTTGGTAGCAGAGGTTTTCTTCGTGCAACTCTTCCATGCAGACCATTCTTTCTCAATGTACGACGTATAGTAGAGGGATGGACATCGATCTTAGACAGGCTTAATGTTTGGCAAATATCACCTGCAGTCACTCGTACATTCGCAGCAGCCTTTCTTTCAATCCTTCTACCTGTATATTCTGAAATCTTGTAAAGTCGTCCACACCTTTATAGAGTTTTGATTGTTCCAAAGCCTTTCCATATCTTTATAACTGCAGGAACCGTCGTGAATTGAATTCGAAGTTTTTCTACTATCTTCCTATAAAATAATTCTTTCCAGACTCTCGTATAGCAATTAGTAAGCCATTGCTTACTAATGGCTTGTACAAATGTACAGTCATCCGTTTTCCATGAAAATTCAAGGAGAAAATTCTAGAATTCAGAATTGCCAACAATCTCTCATGAATAAACAGCCAACTTACTGATAAAAATTTTAAATTCTTGAAGCCTATGGTGAACACAGAGAGTATTAAATAACTTTGTATTATTTTATTAAAGTATTAAAAACTCTTGCATTTTAACTTTTTTTATTTTCCTCAAATTCTTTGATGTTTTACATTATATGTTAGAGTTGAACTAATTTTCTATTTGTTAAATTTTTCCAAACGAACGATAAACTTTTCATAACTATCCTATGCATGATATAAAAGATAAGGACGAATATATTTGAAATATTTATCTGTACGAATACTTATGAGCGCCATTATATATATATATATTTTTTTTTTTCCCAATGGACAATGTTCAAGACAAACACTCGTTATTATCGTATCAGGAAAAGTAAGAGAAGTGCTGTTCAAACTTAGTACTATTACTGCAAATATATTAGTGTTTGCTACTTAATCATATGAATGGATTTTTCCCCACTATAATAGTTTTATATATTAATTTAGAGGTTATTTAATGTAGATTAAAAGGCGAGTTAAATTTTATATGATTTTATTATAACAAAACTACGATAAAACATTTTTATACAACAATAAGGCAGATTCCTTAATGAAAGTTTGAGTGGGTGAGCGGTGATTTGATGTGTTTATTGTTTCTTGTTGACTTGTCTTCAGATAATTTGAAGATCTCGTGGTCTTAGCTGTATCCACCTCCTTTCTGTGGAGGAAAAGTGATGGCGGGGGCACCTTTGGATGGGTATTGGGCTTGTCCTTCGTACGACACCTTAGCCACGTATCCTATATCGTGGTCAGCGTGGTATTCAACCTAGGGAAGAGAAGCAAAAAGATTCAAAATGTAACTCGTTTTCGGGGCAGTCGTAACAGGAAAGATTTAAACGTTGCTTCTTATGTTTTGGAGTAACTGTTTAGAGTTTTTGTAAATCATGCAACATTATGGTAACCTTAATAAATTCAACTGCTGCTTTTAGTAGTTCTGTTTCGCACATGTGAATTTTTAAATTTGGAATTGAGTGTCTTTTCTTTGTAACTCGTCCAATATTTTTTTTAATTCATAAAACGTATTATTTAATATATTTTTGAGAAATCTCCGAATTCCTTTAGAAATGTGGAGATTTTTCGGAAATGTATAAAAAATATATTAAATTAGAAGCTGATTATTAAAAGTATTATTCAAAGTGAGGACATTTTTGCCTGAAATTGGCTGAAGGTTCCAAATTTCATATTTGTAAAGCAACCGTTATTTAAATTCTGATTGTCCTCTCTCTCTCTCTCTCTCATATAGATTATTTTCTTATAAAACGTTTAAACAATATTTACGTGTTGTTTTCTTCCATCGGGAAGCTGAACTGAGTAAGATCCTTGCACTGATTTGCCATCCGATTTTTCATTTTGTCCAAAATCAGAGCCAGCGTAAGGGTCCTTTATCCCGTAAGAGAAAGAGTATGGCTGTGGGGGCTGTAAGAGACGGAGAAATTAGTCGAAGTGTTTCTATTTCCAGACTATAGCATTGTTTGAGCCACTTCTTTTTATACGAGTGATTGATGCGTTTTATATTAAAAAGTATTTCCAGTTAATGCGAATAATATTTCAAAAGTACTTTACCGGTTTGTATACCGGTTTGTAGCCATCAGGATTTGGCATGGCCATGCTGATTGCAGCTACGATGAGGACGAGGAAGATAACCTGAAAAGGAAGGATGGAAAAAGTGCATTGAATGAATTTTGTCTCGTTTTCGGATGAGCTCTTTCGAATCCACGATTAAAAACTAAAGTCGAAGACAAATTTAGAGTTCATGACGAACTTTTACTATCTTTGATTTATATTATACGAGTTAAATTTCCTTTTGAAAGTTAGATTAGACTCGAAGGTAAAGTAAAATGCAATTGCAGGATATGAAGGCTTACTATGGAAGGTCTCTTATAGTGATTATTCATACACCAATCTTAAAACCTTTAACCCTTTACTGCCCAAAAGGACAAATTTTCAACCTTTCAAATACACGCATTCATAACTTAACCCTACAAAATATTTGGCCATTAAAGGGTTAAACCTTTTCATATTTGTTTAATAACATTAACTATTATTATTATAGCTAAACTTAAATATCTTTTGTATATATATATATATATATATATATATATATATATATATATATATATAATATACATACTTTATATTCTCGCATTATTTTTAAAAACAGTGAAAATGAAATGTCCTGAAAATATGCTTAATACATACAAAAATGTTGAATTTTTTAATTAAGCGAGTTTACAACGTTAAATATTATATATATATATATATATATATATATATATATATATATATATATATATATATATATATATATTAATGGTTGTAGTTTACCTTGCTTTCCATTTTTTAGGATAGGAGTGAGTGAGTTATTGTTGCTTTTGATTCAGTGATGAGTAACTAAATGATACAACTCATGGCACTCGGCACCGCTTTTATATACGTGCATTGGAATCCGAGAGTCATCGGTGGCACTTTGTTTTTCTTTTTTGTTTCTTTTAATAACAGATGATTGAGTAATGGTAATCCCCCCTCCCAAACCCTCAACAACACTCCAATATAGAGATCGAACACTTTGGAGTGAAATTGTGTATACATTGAGGAAAGATTTCTCACTCTCTCTTTCTTTTTCTATTAAGGCGACTGACTTTACTGAATGGACTGCGCATTTGTATTATGAGTATTTCTGCGGAATAGTGTAAAAGGTATTCAATTCTTTCAGTTATTCAGTTCCAAATGGGTTTAATTAATAATTATACAGTATTTCTTAACGATTATTTTATTGAAGTTACGCAAAATATACTTAATTTCTTGATAAAATTTAGCATTAACGTTAACTATATATTTCTTAAAAAATGTCTGTAATTTCAGCTTTTTTTTTTTTTTTTTAAATAATAATGGTTTCAATTTTAGTTACGTGTCATTTTTTTTGTTTTTGTCTTATTTTAATTCGTGATCGTTGTCCGGTATATTTTTTAAAAATTTGTTGACATTTCGAAGAGAAATTTCCTTTCCCTCGTCAAGAAAAAAAATCTGTATTAGAGTATGTAGTCATATATTTAAAAAATACTGTCGATACAGGCGTAGCGGAAGATATAATTTCGGGAACAAATTCTTCAAAGAAATTTAACAATCTCTCAAATTACTAATTAGTTAATTTATTGAAATTAGTTTTTCCACTTTATTATTATTATTAATTTAAATCTTTAATTATTAATTTAAATCATGTAATTTAAATTACAATCTCATAGAATAAAGTGGCTTTTATTTCATTTCATCGACTGAGCAAATATCTTTTACAGAAAGTAGGGGCTCATTAATTAAGAAATAAATCTAGCTAAAACTGATACAGAGGATACCACGTGATAGGAGCAACTTCAACTTGCGGTATTGCGTGCGAGCACACGCACTATATGTACAATTGTACATATTATAATTATAGTAACTAATAATAAACTTCATAAATGGCTAGTGGGTATTAGGGTTTCTTTCCCGGGATCCCGGCTGTTTTATTGGATTTGAAAATCCCTGAATTGGACAAATATCCCGGGAAATCCCGGAATTTTAAAATGACTTAATTTATTTTTTATTGATTTATTTGTTTTTCTTTTGTTATTAGAAGGCTCTTGGGTAGAATTAAAGAAAACTGCATAATATTTGCCACATTTTGTTCTGCTTTTCTGCTTTCTTAAATGAAACACCTACTAGCATTATCAACTTAGAGCAATCTAAAAGTGGGCCCGTATGTCAAAAACTGGCCGAGGGAATGTCGCTAGCGCTGCGTATAATACAAGGAACCGAGTCTCAGTATATTATCTAGCGATCGCGGGCAACTCATCTTGCTCAGAGTTTAAGCGAGCATTTGAAGCAAGAACTGCAGTTATTGGAGACAATAGGGAACAGAACTTCAAACATCATGAATTTATCTGATGCACTGAAAACATTCCGCCAACCTCTGTTGCACCAGAAAGAGCCTTTTCTGCAGCAGGTTTATTCATCACCAAGTTGAGAACTCGTCTTAGTGATAGAAGTATCGATTGTTTATGTTTTTACGAAGCTATTTTAAAAATGTTGATTGATTCTTTAAATATTTTAAGATAAATATTTTAAGATAAAATATGTTGAGATAAAAGGTATAAATTATTATTTTTTTGAATGAAGTTTCTTTTTCTTTTTTATTTGCAAATACACTTAATTATAATTAAAGGAATATAATATTTTAGCCTATAATTTGTCCCCTGCAGATGAATAGCTGATAAATATTATGTTTAATAAATAATAAATAGCTACCACTGATTGGTAAACTCAATTCAAGTACTACAATGCAAAAGTGGTCATCTAGGCATAAGTAATTGGTTATCCCAATTCTAAAAGGGTATTTATCACTGAACAATAAAAATAATTACCGTTCTCTTAAATATACAACCATTTCCTGGATTTCCAGGATCCCGGTAATTGGCTTAATTCTTCCGGGAATTCCCGGGATTTCCCGGGATGAAGAAAGCTGCATATAAGGAGAAACCCTAGTGGGTATGTACTGTAGACTATTCTGAAAAATACGGTACTGTCTTTAATACCTTTAATAAGATTTTTATTTGGGTAGGCGGTGCTTACCTTGCTTACCCTGAATGCATATATATATATATATATATATACAGGGTGGGCCGTAAGTTTCCATACATAGGAAAATTTAAACGTTTGTTTTTTATGTTTCAGATACCCTAAGAATATGCGTTGTAAGATCTTGTTTACTGATGAAGCAAATTTTTACGTCAATGGAGAGGTTAATCGGCAAAACATACGTTATTGGAGTAATGCTAACCCTAACTGGCTGAGTCCGACGAAGATGCAAGGTGCCGGTAAAGTGATGGTGTGGGCCGGGATATGGGGTGACAGAATTATTGGACCAATTTTTGTCAGTGGAAATCTTAATGCCGAAAGGTATCTTAACATGTTGCAAGAAGAGATTTTCCCATCCCTGCTAAACGAGGAAGGTAACTTCCCAGTTTACTTCCAGCAAGATGAAGCTCCACCTCATTATGGTCTTCACGTGCGTCGGTATTTGGATCAGCAGTTTCCGGATGCTTGGATTGGTCGGCGTGGTCCTGTGGAGTGGCCTCCCAGATCCCCAGATCTCACCCCCCTTGATTTCTATCTTTGGGGGCACTTGAAGGCCATGTGTATCAGGAAAAGATACGAGACATAAATCATCTAAAGGAACGTATCACCAACGCCATTACAAGCATAACGTCAACTGTGCTAATGCGTGTTCATCAACAGTGGGGAACACGTATTGAAATGTGTTTTCAAAACAATGGCAACCATGTAGAGCATATTATATAAATAAAAATGGTGTCCATAAAAAAATGTTTATTTTTCCTATGTATGGAAACTTACGGCCCACCCTGTATATATATATGTATGTATATATATATATATATATATATATATATATATATATATATATATGTATATATATATATATATGCGCGTTTCGCTGGTGTAGTGGTTAGCGTCGCTGACTACGAATCCATCGGCCCCAGGGTCGAGACCGGTGACGGCAGCCGGCGCCCAGCAAAACCCAGCTGTTCATCCTTCCACACAATAAAGAAAGTGGTTGGTAGATAAATGGGTACCCTAGGTGGCCTAGTGGTTAAGACGCTGGGCTGCTGGTGGGGCGTGGTTCGAATTCCACGTTAAACTGTATGTCTAAGGTGGAGTGAAACGCTTGACCTTCGTTAGAATGAACAATTCTGGCGGAAGCTAACCAAAGGTATATACACAAGTATATGGTGCAGAAGATATTAATCTTGTTTATCCTATCAGTAAATCTAAGGAGGAATCTCCTCTATTGCGAGGGATATCTTAAGAAAGTGTCATCCCCCTTTGTCTTCCACACGCATCCCACTGCTTGACCATCTCTTTTCTGATATATTTTAATCCTCTTCTTCCCTTTCGAAGAAGGGGACACAAAAGCGCGCTTGACAAAGGGGGATAAAACTTTCCTTAATTATATCTTGCACAGAAGCAGGGCCGCCGAGAACTGCCCCGGGGAAGGATTGGTATATGGGCCCCCCTGTTTGCTCAGTATTTTATTATAAATGTTTTTTAATGTACATAACAAACTGATTATATGTCCAAGTCACTATTCAAAACGTACAGTATGAATAAACAACTCGGAGGAAAATGACCATTTTATTTTTCGAATCAATTATATTAATTCTATCACCATACAATTTACTAATGTAGTACCAGTCCATGCAGGCAAGACAATTGTTTACTGCAAGATTTTCATAACTAGAAGTGTACTTTCTTTGTCTTCTCTCTAGCAAAGTGGTAAATGATTCTGATGAAATTTAAAGGACGGGCTAACTGGCTTTCAATTACAATGGTTCCCAGATCTCTCAGTCGGTCTTGGGCATTGGTGGACCGCAGATATGTTATCTGTTTCAGTTTGACCGTGATAATTTTCATAAAATGTATGTTCATTAATTATAATTTCCTCTCTGTTATTTAATCAACTGCTTTATTAATATTTTTAGATTTTATCCCCCCTCTTTCCGGGCCCCGGGGATTTAACCCGGGCTTCCCCGCCCCCTCGGCGGCCCTGACTAGAAGACCATTATATAATCCGGATTGGAAGGGTTTCTGTTGGAATCGGATTCAAATTCGGATTTGAAGATTTTTTTTGCTGGATTCAGGTTCGGACTCGTATCGGATTCGAGGATTGTTTTATAAAATTTTAAAACCCGAAAATTAAACGACAAATAAAAAACATATTCCATTTTTTTTTTTTTTTTTATAAATTTCTTTGACATAAATGGTGCATTATATTCAGTTCTCCAATTTATAAATTTATTAATGTCATCAGTTTAAACAAACTTAGAGTAATTGATAATGATCAAGTGGTTTTCTAATTACTTCCTATAAGCTAAAAACCACGTAGGCCTTTCCTATTATGTGTACTGATTTGTATTTTGAAAATAAAGCACAATTAAACTATTTATTTAAAAAAGACTTGGTTATAATTTAAAATATTTAAAATTATGAAGCTGGCATTGCGGCGGATCCGGTCGCCTAATACCCGATTCATACTGGGCATTTGTCACCCATGACAAGTGTTCATGTACGACATGACTTAGTATTTTTCGGTGAACGCTTTTTGAACAATGTCACCCATGACATTTTGTTCAGTTTCGTCGGTGTTTATGTTCCGATAAGAATGTTTTCAAACATTAATTTCTTAGTTGTTCATTGAATAAGACTGAAGAGTTGGCTGTTGAATTAGACTTTGAAACGAGTGCATGTTTAAGTCACTTTTATTTTTCGTACAGAAACAAGAACAAGAACATTTGTTTCAGCTTCAGACAATGAACAATTTGCTCACAAACACTTGTCATGGGAAATAAAAGTGAAGTGTGAATAGAGCATTAGGCCTAGGGCCTATTTAAAGGCAAAAAAAGGAGGAAGAATTGCTACGTCTCTACCTGTAAGATAACTATTGGACAACTCAATTAGATATAGATTACAGATAACTTAGATATACACAGCTTATAAAAGTAGATCGAAACAATATTATCAATAGTATTACGGCGTATATCCTACAGTATGTACATATTGCAGTAGGTCTTTCCATAACTTCATATATATATATATATATATACACACACACACACAGGGTGTCCCATAAGTCCGGCATCATAGGAAAAATAATAAAAAAAGGCAAACCAAAGCTTTTATTTACAGAACGTGCTCAATATGTCCACCATTGTTTTCAATACACAAATTCAGACGTGATACCCAGTCAGCAAGCACACGGTGAATGATGTCAGGAGTAATGGTGTTACATGCCCCAATAATGCGCTGCCGCAAATGTTCAACACTCGTAATTTTCTCTGCGTATACCAGCGCTTTCAAGTGGCCCCAGAGATAAAAATCTAGTGGCGTGAGATCCGGGCTTCTAGCTGGCCATTCCACAGGCCCTCGACGTCCTATCCAATGACCAGGGAATTGTTAGTACAGGTATTCCCTTACTTGGGTGCTGTAATGTGCAGGAGCGCCGTCTTGCTGGAAACATGTTGGGAAATTTCCTTCTTCGTTCAAGACACTGGGAAATGCTTCTTCCTTGAGCATACGTAGGTAGGTGCCTCCAGTGACATGTTCATCGAAAACGAGGGGGGCCTATGATGCGATCCTTCCAAATGCCACACCATACCATCACCCGAGATGCACCTTGTTCCTTTGAAGAGGTATACCAGTGAGGGTTGTTTTGAGACCAGTAGCGGGTGTTCTGTCGATTTACCTCACCATTTCCATAAAAAACAGCCTCGTCACTGAACAGAATGGTGGACGGGAAATTGGCATCCCGAGCATATTGTTCCGTAGCCCATTCACAAAATTCCATCCGCCGGTCGGGATCATCTTCGCTTAATTTCTGTAGGATCTGAAGTTTATATGGATGCCATTTGTGAGCCTGAAGAATGCGATGGATGCTACTTTTCGACACTCCTGTCTCGGCGGACAATCTCCGAAGAGAGACTTATTGGGACTTCTGTTAAAATGAGCCAGGATAGCAGTCGCTGTATCATCGTCAGTGGACCTCGTCAGTGGACCTCCTTGAAGGTCCACTGCGTGGTTTATCTTCTATGGATCCTGTTTCCTTAAACTTTGCAACAAGTCTGCTAACACAACTCTGTATTATTGGCTCGCGGTCTGGATGCAGTCTGTTAAATTCAGCAGCGGCCTCTCTTTGACTCCGATTTCCTATGAGTAGAATCATCTGGATTCGTTCTTCCTTGATCACAGACATTATGGCCTGTAGAAAGAGAAAAATATGAATTATGGTTTGTAGAAATAGAAAAATATGAATTTTTTCTCCTATGATGCCGGACTTATGGGACACCCTATATATATATATATATATATATATATATATATATATATATATATATATATATATATTATGGCTTACATTCACATTAAACGCGTGAACGAACTTCTTTATTTTGAAATAACCTGGAGGAAAAAATAAAACATCCATTCCGAGTACTTTCGAGTTTATTTAAACTCTTCTTTAAAAACGGTTTAAATAAACTCGAAAGTATTCGGAATGGATGTTTCACTTCACACACACACACACACACACACACACACACACACACACACACACACACACACACACACTAGAATGCCTGCTGCACCTTGCGCAGCAAAAGCCCCCGAAACACAACCTAGAGGAATACTGAAGAAGAGTGTTATTAAAATCATCCTGGTTCTCCCTTAATGTGTATACTAAATGTGGTGCAGATTAACCTAGCCTCTTAGGCTTGTATAAACGAACAGACATCATCATCATCATCACTATTATATATATATATATATATATATAATATATATATATATATATTATATATATATATATATATATATACACGACAAACTGATATGCGATAGAAACGCGTTCTTTGAAGAAGAACTACAAGGGGAAAGTGTAACGGACTTCGACTTTACGACAGGTGATATTACACAAGCCATAGGGAAGAAACTAAAAGCACACTCAGCGGCAGGACCGGATAAATGGAATGCCACACTGATCAAAAACTGTAAGAACGCAATCGCTGAGCCCCTATATTGGATATGGAGACGATCACTAGACACGGGAGAAATACCGGGCATCCTGAAGAGCGCGAACATTGTCCCAATATATAAAAGAGGAGATCGATCCGAGGCCAAAAACTATAGGCCAGTGTAACTTACATCTCATCTCACTAAAATATTTGAAAGAATAGTTAGACAGGAAATCTATTACTTTTTGGAAGCTCAGAAAAAATTAAATGATAACCAACATGGGTTTCGGTCAGGCAGATCATGCCTGTCACAACTAATGGAACACTACAACAACATTACCTATTGATGCACTTGAAAGTAATGAAAACTATGATGTAATATACACAGACTTTGCCAAAGCGTTCGACAAGTGTGACCATGGAATCATAATTAATACATAAACTGAAATATATGGGAATAACAGGAAAAGTAGGGAAATGGATATATAATTTCCTTAGTGAGCGACGGCAAGTCGTTACAGTACAAGGCGTATCTTCATCAGAATCAGAGGTCCTCAGTTCAGTACCACAAGGAACAGTATTAGCTCCACTACTCTTCATAATCATGCTGACATAGATGAGGACGTTACCAGAGACAGCACAGTAACATCCTTTGCTGATGACACAAAGATCAGTAGAAAAACAAGAAACCGAGAAGGTATAGGATCTCTACAAACCGACATGAACAGAATCTACAAGTTGACGGAAGACAACAATATGAAGTTTAACACTGAGAAATTTCAACTGTTACGGTACGGAAAAAGAGAAGACCTAAAATCCATGGAATATTATACCTCAAATGGACAGGAAATTCAGAGAAATCCTAGAGCAAAAGATTTAGGGGTGGTAATGACTGATGATGCGAAATTTGAAACACAAAATAAAATAGCAGTAAACAGAACAAAGAGAATAACTGGGCAAATACTGAGGGCGTTTAAACGAAGGGATAGGAATATAATGATTCCTCTACTGTAAACACTGATCATACCCAAATTGGAATACTGCTCGGTCCTAGCATGCCCATATAAAAAAGAAGACATTAGACAGCTGGAAGGGATTCAGAGAAGCTTCACAGCCAAGATCAAGGGGTGCAAAGAACTAAATTACTGGGAAAGGTTACACGAACTAAACCTATATTCACTGGAAAGGAGAAGAGAGAGATACACCATTATTTACACTTTGAAAATAATGGAGAAACTTCTCCTTGATCTTACTCTGAAAACTGTAACTCCCCAAACAACGGTGGAAAATAGAAAAGGAAGACTGTGTCATGTTCCCAAATTAAAGGCGAGACAGGGAACATCCTTAACTCTGAAAGAAAATAGTTTTGTTGTGAGAGGACCAAAACTGTTTAATCAGCTGCCTAAAGATCTAAGGAACACGAATGGTGTTGCAGTGGACATCTTCAAAAGAAGATTAAACTCCTGGCTCAGAACAATCCCGGATGAACCGGGCGTACCTGGCTATGTGAGGTGGAGAGTACAAGAAACCAAGTCACTACTTCACCAGGCCAACTCGAGAGGAGGGGCGACAAGCTTGACCTTCGTGAAGTGAGGAATCATCGCACGGAACCTTTGAAAGGTTGAAAAGAAAATTATATAAAGAAACGGTATAATGAATCGGATTCGACCCTTTTTCGGTAGATTTGGATTCGAAAAATGTTTGTCGATTCGGATTCGAACCCGAATCCAACACCCCCGGATTGTGCCCACCTATGATATATATATATATATATATATATATATATATATATATATATATATATATATATTGTGTGTGTGTGTGTGTGTGTGTATGTATTTTAGAAAGCATTGTAACCATGCAAATTCAGTAAAATTTTAAAACAGTTAAAATTAAATTAAAAGGTAACTGCAAAGCTTTTCGAAGGCACTTCCTTCTTCGTTTGGGCAGGGGTAAAAAGTGGAATGAGAGAAATGGTACACAGGAGAGAATTCAAAGAACGTTATGCCTCCAGCAGCTGAAAACGTCTGGATACAGACCATACAGAAGATTCTTTAGATAAACAGAAATTGGTAAAAGTTTCTAAGGAAAATAAACCGTTTTTGACATTAAAGTGTTTTTTATTAAATAGGATTCGACTAATTTCCTCCTATCACTATTATCAGCATTAAGAAGATAAGATAAGAATTTTAATATCTGTATTATGATCACACTCTAAGCAATTCCTATGTAAAACTGAATTTATTATCGACAATATTTAGACTATATTTGTGCTGATAGAGACGATGTTTAAGGTCATTGGGTTCGGCAATGTAACATTTAGAAATATTTAAACATAGGAGGACTTTGTAAACCCCGTTATTAAAATCCCGCTGTGGTGGTTTGTTTCTTCGTAAAAAGTACGAATAGTGTAAGGTACTTTAGAAGCCGTATGAACACCGGAGGGCAAACTGTTACGAAATAACTCAGAACTAAAAGGAACAACTAAAACATCTTTAAAATCTTTATAACAGACGTTATTGCCATAATTTTTTTTCGAAAGTCTGGTACTGCAAGTTCGCCCTCCTTAAAGGAAGAGGAATAAGTTAGATAGTTCAGAAGAACAGTGTATGTTATGATAGTGATAGTAAAGAGAGAGTGAGGCAACATTCCGGCGAGCGAAGAGAGAGGGACTGAAGACGGTCAGTAAGAGGGGGACAGCAACTGCGTTGAGGTGAACAAACTTCGAAGCCGGTACAGCACACTTAACCTCTTAGATTTAGAAGCTGTTTTAGAAAGAGAGTATATGTGATCTTTCCAGGAAAGATCACGAGAACAGGAAACGCCAAGAATGTTAAGAGAAGAGGAAGTTTTAAATTGTGTATTGTTGAAGATAAGGGGATAGTCGTGTTTTAATCCAAGCTAATACTATTACCTCACATTATTGATAGTATAATTTGTATTTACAATTATTCATAGGCTTGCTTTTCATCGGATCAGCTTGGTATGAATGTTTAGAAAAAGCTACCTTTGAAGGAATGTCATTTGGACCAAATCTCATAAATTATGATCTCAGGGCATCCCATCAAAGTGGGAAAAATTCGGCAAAAATCTCAACAAAATAAAGTTGACAAAAAATTTGAAAATTTCGAAAAGGCATAATTTGTATGTGTGTGTGTGTGTGTGTGTTAATGAATAATACTAAGTTTTATTGCGGAAGTAGGTCCAGGACGCAGGTATATGAGCACTAATGTTTCTATGACCCCCTCATAAGAAAGAAATTTGATGAACATCATTAAATTTAGTGAATTTTACCTATAAGTCCATGAGGTAGGTGTTCGAGATCTAGTGTCCCTTTCCATGACCTCGCCTCTGCGGAAATAATATTAACGAAAATCGTTAAGGTACATCAGGCCTAATGCACATTTCTGTCTTCGTCCCTGCGGAAATAAATTCGACGAAAATTGTTAAAACTGAGGACTTTTTTCGTAGAAAGAGGTTCCCACGGGAGGTATATGAGGGCTAATGTTCCATTCTATGTTCTCTATGTATTCGAGGCCTAATGCCCGTTTCTGTTACTTGCCTCTTCCGAAAAAAATTCGACGTCGTTGAAAGTAATGAATTTTATTTTTGGAGAGGGTACTTCAGCTTTAATATCACGTTTTATGACCTCGTTCCTGCGGGTAAAAATTCGGCTACAATTGCAAAAATTATGGAATTCTTACAGCGCAGATAGCTTCCAGCAGGAAGGTATTCGAGGCCTAATGCCCTTTTTGATGATCTCGTCCTTGCGGATATTCTTCGAAAATCGTTAAAAGTAATGGATTTTACTGTACAAAATGTTTCTTGCGGGAAATATTGAAGGATTAAATACCCTTCTTTATCACCTCGCCACTGCGGAAATAAATTCGACGAAATTTTACCACAAAACTCGGTTCATGCAGGATTTTCGCTCCAGCAAAAACAATTTCAAAGACAGCGAAGCAAAAATCGTGTAGATTTTTGCTTCCATTAAAAATAATTTCAAATATAGATTTTGGGGAATTCCACATTAGGTATCTTTTAACCCATCTGAAGGGGCGACCAAAGGGAGTCCGTCTAGTATATCATAGGGTTTGTGGCCTATATTCCGGACATCAGTAAAAAGAAATTATAATACCTGAAGTTAATAATCAAAAGTACAAAAAGTGACTCGCTTAGTTTTAAGCCAAGTACTCTGAGAAGAAGTAAGACTAAAAAATCTATACTTGAGCAGATGTATTGATGTCCGGAAATAGGTATGCGTCCGGAAACGCGTATTATTACCCTACACCATATCAATTTCTTTCATCATATGTATGGACTCTCCAATTCTGTCACCGATTTCATACCATTTTTAACTCCTAACAATTTTCTGTCATTTTTCTGTCGAATTTCTCTCACCGAAGGTTCAATTCAGTTTCTTTTTTACTTCATTCTAACACGACTCTTTCAGGCATCTGGGGAACGCCATTTCACTTGAGAATTAATTACCTTTTGTATGAACTTTCCTTCTTAACTTTCTTTCGAAATTTGAATGTGAATAAGGGATAACTACTCGAGATAAATCTCAAATTTAATCGTTCTGGTAGAAATTTGTTTCAAAATGATTTTCGATATTTTATAATTACAACTTCAGCTTCTGACTTTTAAGCATTTGAAGACTTCATTAATGTAACAAAGAGTCGAATTCTTAAAACTGTGCCATAATTTATTTTAATTTACGAAGTTTAGTAATTTTCTTTTAAGAAAAATTGATTTTTACATCTTTAAAAATGTAAAAAAATTTCAATGTTAAATTTTCGAGCGGATAATTTCGCTATTATGTTTAACTGTATATTCCTCCTCCATTATTATAATAAAAAATAGGCAAAAAGAAAAAAAAACATGAAAAAATTGTCTTCAAAAGGGAGAATTGAAGGGTTGAACGTGAAGAGGAATTCTCTAAGATGGCTTTTTATCTCAAGCTTATTTTGCGTCTCTTAAAACGCGAAGATATTGCACCAAAATTTGATTTTCAGTCGAAGACATTTCTTAAAGTAAACTCGCTTATAGTAGAACATTTTTCACGCGAGCTAGCAAAGAGGCTTACAAAGGCAGTTATGGTATAATTATGACCGTACAGTTTTTATTGACTGAAAATATGAAGCGTTTAGCAGCCCATAATTACATTAGAGTATTCATAATAAACATTTATAAACGGTTGAGAATGTGAGACTCGCATTTTGGTATTTTGTGTTTATGATATTTTAGTGACTTTATACGTAAATGGATTTCATAAATAAAAAAAGAACTTAAAAATTGGACTAGATTTCTTAAAGTTTCTAAATTTCCAATTTTTTTTGCAACAACAGGAGGCCTTTAATTTTTTAAAATTGAATAAAATTTTATACTTGTTTTCAAGTTTTATTTATATAATATCTTTAATTCATTATAAATAAGACCATGCAAACCCCATAAAAGAAGTGTTTTTTTCAGCTGTCGAAATTAGTTTCACCAAAATAAAAAAAGTAGGATTTTTTTAAACATTTATGAGTGTGTGTTGCGACGTGTATACTTTTGGTTCGTCTTCAGCCTTAAGGTATTAACTCTGAAAAGTCCCTCTTTCGCCTTGATTGATATCTTTATCGTACATTTTACAAATAATGATAACGTGGATAAGTAGTTTTATATATATACGGTCTCCATCTTGAAAGGTAACTCCTTTATACCTTTAAATTCCCCGCTATCTTCCTTCGGCATTTAAAGTCACGAAGCCTTTGACTCGCTTCCGCTCGAGAGTGCTTTCCGTTGCACCATCCATTATCGTTTGTAAATTAATTTGTATTCTGTATACACAGTTTATATTCTTAATTGAGAATTTCGATAAATCATATACGAGTTAACTCGAACCTTCGCTTTTAATTTCAAAGCTAATATATATATATATATATATATATATAATTTTTTTTTTTGTAGAAGATAGATTGATTGGCCGGAAGACATTTTCCTTCGTTTCGGAGTTTCGGAGGTAGAATTTTCCTTGCCAATTCCTTCACTATAAATAGCAATTAATTTGAAGGGAAAGAAACGCAATAGGTTTTGGCTGAAGGATTATGGAATGATGCGGTCTAGCATTTTGAGCTGAACAAACTTTCCTTATATATTGTGAGCGATTCCAATAAACTGTGTTTGAAGTTTATTCGTGAAATAAATTGCTTGGGTACTGAGGCATTTCACCTAATTGCGAAAGTAGCGTATTTTTATAAAAGTTTTTCAGTACAGGCCACAGAGACTTTACAGCTGAACTGTATCTTACACAGAACTGAAAATTGTTAATAGTAATAAAAATTAGGTAAATGATCGTCCCATACACATGCATGATATATATATATATATATATATAGTTATTAAAAGTTTTAAGGAAAAGTGTATATATATATATATATAAAAAACTTTGGTTAGCTTCCGCCCGAATTGTTCATTCTGTCTAAGGTCAAGCTTTTCACTCCACCTTAGACCTACAATTTGACGTGGAATCCGAACCACGCCCCATCAGCAGCCCAGCGTCTTAACCACTGGGCCACCTAGGGTACCCATTTATCTACCAACTACTTTCTTTATTGTGTGGAAGGATGAACAGCTGGGTTTTGCTGCGCGCCGGCTGCCGCCGGGTCTTGAACCCGGGGCCGATGGATTTGTAGTCAGCGACGCTAACCACTACTCCACCGAGGCGCATATATATATATATATATATATATATATACAGTTCTGCGTTCTACGTATAATATATTAGGTATAACAAAAAATTATTATATATATATATATATGACAGCGCGACAGTTAATGCATTCCTAAATGTACATAAGATAATAATGATAATACAATCTATTATTCTATTTTTATATGTTGAGAACACACATCAGTGCAACAAGGAAAAAAATATATATACGCACTACATACTATACATATATACATACATACACCCATGTACAAGATATAATGATATTTACTCTCCATACATATACTGTATATACATAGGTAGACAGAGAGATAGATAAATATTGCTCTTGAGTTTCGTCTGTTGCTGTTCGAAGTAATTTATCCTTCAGAGAATTCCTCTCTTGGCTGTTGTATAGAATTCTGATTTAACATTATTTGGAAAACCAATTATATTAACATTATTAACTTGAATATTTTAGGTACAAATGCGTTCCTTTACGTTTATCAATATTATTATTATTGCTGTTTATACGGTAATTATGTTATGTTTTAGTCTGGTAATATTATCATCATAATTTTAATTATTATAAACAGTTGTAATTTTTCGATGCACATTTTGAAGTTACTGATTTAGTTTATGTAAATATTGAAATACGAATAAACCGGGTTTTTTTTTCTTTTTCAGGTACGTTTGTTTCATGTTTGATTAAGAACGTTATTGAAGATTTAGGTAAGTAGTTGTTGACAAGTGACGAGCGAGCGAGCGATTGGCAAATTAAGACAAATGGATTGTTTATAAGGAAACGAGTTTTAAAAGAGAAACAGGCTTTCTGTGGCACTTTTAAAGAGGACATTTAAAAAATCTTTTTTTTATAAAACATTTATTTACAAAACAAAATGGTGAATGAAGATCAACTGGACGAAAATTATTTGGGATTCATTAGCTTAGCGCTGTTTTGTCGTCTGCTGCGTCGACGGCAAAATTTGTTGGGTGCTTAACGGTGGTACTTATTTGGGGCGAAAGTAATCGCCGCGGCACCGTGGGAAGGGTATAGAGCATTGCCTTCGTATTTGACATCGGCATTATACCCTCGGACGTGGTCCGCTTCATAAGTCACCTGGAAAGAATTAATGTAAAAGTGATTTTCAAAAGAATATAGTTTGTATATATTTTTAGATATTTCCTTTAATTTACGGAGTCGGACAGTAGATTCAAACAATTTAATGCGCTTTTGGAACTCGTAAAATGCCGCTCTCGTATAGCCATTTAACGCCGGATAAATTATGCGCACGTTCTAAATAGCTAACTGGTCTGCTGATAACGTTCGATGATAAATGTTAAATGGGTTTAAAACGCACTTTATTCGTCAGACATCGTTAATGTTTAGAGTTCTTTTATCTTTCTTTGTCTAATGTTTCATCGAGGAATTTGAATAAATTTGTAATTCCGCCGCCTTTTTTTTTTGTGGGTTTACGTTTCTTACGCCTCAGTGTGGGCGAATGATGATCCGAACAACTGAATTGTCATATTGTTCTTCACTTACAATTTGTTTACGTCCGTCGGGAAGTTGGACAGAATATGATCCCTGGACGAAGTTTCCGTTCGAGCTTTCTTGCTGGTTGAAGTCTGTTCCCGCGTATTCGTCCTTCACTCCATAAGAGAACTCGTAAGGAATGGGTGGCTGTGGGTATTGTATGAAGAATTCTAATTAGAATTATTAGGCATTGTCATTATTTGGCTACTAGAATATTCAAAATTCGCAGCTTTTAATTTGAATATAAATTTTCGTACGTTATTAAATGAAGTTACGAAATGAAAGTACGCCTCAAAATTTTGTTAACTAATAACCAGATAAAGAAGAAATTTAATTTTAAATCAGTAATATGCCTTTTTATGCCCATTTAGTAATATGATGATGATTACATTGTTCATTAATTGCTATATTTTCTGTCCTGTTTGGAATATAAAAATAGCTTTCCTTAAACTTACTGATTTATATTGGCTGTGGTGAGGATGTTGCGCAAAAGTTGTAGCTAAAAGTACGGCGGAAACAAATGCAGTTAACATCATCTATAAAAATTGTAATAATTAATTGAAATAAAAATTGTTAGTTAAACCTCGTAGTTCCCTCATTTATTTAGAAATACAAAAGCGTAATGTTGATTTGGTAACTCATAAAAAGGGATTAAACAAATGTTAAATTCTTTTTGAAAATTGTTTTGCAATAAATTATTAATTATGAATCGTGTTTTAAGCAATTTTAATAGGAAATATTATATTTTTGTTCACTCTCACGCAATTGCAACAGGTTGATATTGCATTTTCCTTCATTTTTAACTTAATTTACTGAATTGCTGACCACTCACGGTATTTTGAATTGCGTTCTCAGTCATAGTTGTAATTTTGTTAATGTGGAAAAGTATCGTAATATACTATATATTGTAAAAAGATATTCAAATTAATTTTCATTTGTTTAAATGTAATAGATACAACCTATTTCAAAGGACTGTAAAGGATAAAGAGGGATATTATATATTACATACTATAAAAAAAGGATTAAGAAAACAGACCCGCAGCGATTCAAAAGCCTTTTAAAAACGTTGTTTTCTGAGGCGGAAATTGAAAGCTTAAATGGATAAAATGGAAGTAATAAATGTAAATGAAAGTAATGATGAAAGTCGTTATGGTTTTAACTGCGAGCAATATGAATTTAATAGACGTTAAAGCAATATAAATTTAATTTACGTTAAAAGAGTATAAATTTAGTATACAAATTAAACCAATATGAATTTAATACGCGTTCATGCAGACTTGGAATCTTCGCGCATTTGTCATAACTAATAAAAGGAAATTCGGGCGTTAGAAATAGTTGTTGTTTGTCATACTTATGAAGTTTGTTTGTAAACTGTAATTATAATTTACCATTTTGAAGTTGTGCTTGAGACTCGTTGCTTCTGCAAAGGCAAAGGATCAACTGCTTTATGAAGCATTCTCTCTTTCGTCTCTTATATACCGACCGACGCAATCCAATAATTCCCCAAGGCGGTCTAACAGCTTGACTGTCAATTTAGAGGCAGGCACTGCGATGGAAATGAGTGCCTAATGAATGCCACTGTCCACTGAAGTGGAAAGTGGCATTCCTCTACAGAAGATAGCAAATTTGTATTGGTATCCTTTCTATTTCGTGAAAAATAATTTAGTCCTATAGCCTTTTCTTTTATTTTTAAATGCATTTTATATATATATATATATATAATATATATATATATATATATATATATATAATATATATATATATATATATATATATATATATAATATATAAGGGAGTTTTATTGACAATGTGTCATCTATCTACGATATATCTATATAATCTTACCTGTTCTTCATCGTAGCATACTCGTGTATTTTTTTTCTTGTCAAATGGTAAATTTATAACAGTAAATGATAAGCGATTATTAAACTGGTAAAGTTTTTAGCGATCGTGTTTAGACATCTATTGTAATGGACGGACCTATACCCATTTCGTCAACAAGACCAAACAGTCAACACTCAAAAAAAAAAAAAAACCTAACCTACACTGCGTTCGAACTTATTAAGCAGATTACATTTTCTCCAATGTTTTCAAAAGTTTTTCCCCGATTTCAATGAAATTTGTAGCAAATAATCACTATATATAGCAGCATTGATGGTATTTATTTCGATAAAATATTTTGATAATTAAAATAATTATCTCATTTTATTGAAAAATATGTAAAATATTGTGTTCCGAATTATTAAGCAAGTATTCTATTTACGGATCTAAATGGTGAAAATGGGTAAGAAGAAGGATTTAACATTAACTGAGAAAAGAAAAATAGTCAAGTTACTCGCTGAAAATATAAAATCTATTGAAATTGCGAAGCAGTTTGGCAGAGCTTATCGAACTGTAAACAAGTTTGTAGCGGAGGGTACCAAACTGAGGCAGCGAAGTGATAAAGGAGCTATAAGAAAAGTGACAGAGTGACAGGGCGGCAGATATCTGTAATCAAGCGCAAATTGCAAAGCATCCACTGTCCTCAAGTAAAGAGGTTTTTGAGCAGGCTGGCATACATAATGTACCAAGAACATCTCGATGTGGAATCCTCCAAACAATTGGCAAGACGTGTAAACCTACGATTCAGTCACCATTAACACCCAGGTATAAGAAGCAGCGTGTTGAATGGACTCGTCAGTACGTGAAAACAGATTTTAATACTATATTGTTAACCGATGAATGAAGAGCAACCCTTGAGGGATCTGATGGTTGGTCAAGAAGATGGATTGCTAAGGGTCACTCTCTACCATGGAATGAGATTTTCTTTTAGAAAGTTTGTGTAAGACTGGGCATTCATTTTTACACCATCAGGCACTCTGTATGTACAGCTACTTTATTGCCTATCAATCTTGCCCAAAACATGACACTACCTCCACCTTGTTGGCGTCTTAATCTCGATGGTAAAAATTGTCTCTCAGCAATCCATCTTCTTGACCAAACATCAAGTCCCTCAAGGGTTGCTTTTCATTCATCGATGAACAATACAGTATTAAAATCTGTTTTCACGTACTGACGCGCCCATTCAACACGCTGCTTCTTGTACCTGGGTGTTAATGGTGACTGAATCGTAGGTTTACACGTCTTGCCAATTGTTTGGAGGATTCCACATCGAGATATTCTTGGTACACTATGTATGCGAGCCTGCTCAAAAACCTCTTTACTTGAGGACAATGGATGCTTTGCAATTTGCGCTTGATTACAGATATCTGCCGCCTTGTCACTTTTCTTATAGCTCCTTTATCACTTCGCTGCCTCAGTTTGGTACCCTCCGCTACAAACTTGTTTACAGTTCGATAAGTTCTGCCAAACTGCTTCGCAATTTCAATAGATTTTATATTTTCAGCGAGTAACTTGACTATTTTTCTTTTCTCAGTTAGTGTTAAATCCTTCTCTTACCTATTTTCACCATTCAGATCCGTAAATAGAATACTTGCTTAATAATTCGGAACACAATATTTTACATTTTTCAATAAAATGAGAGAATTATTTTAATTATCAAAATATTTTATCGAAATGAATACCATCAATGCTGCTATATATAGTGATTATTTGCTACAAATTTCATTGAAATCGGGGAAAAACTTTTGAAAACATTGGAGAAAATGTAATCTGCTAAATAAGTTCGAACGCAGTGTAACGTAGCATAACCTAACCTATCTTAATTTAACCCACAATAACTTGTTGCTTCTTTTGTTTTGTCGATGAAATGATGTTTGTCCGTTAATGGAAAAGTAAAGCCGTAATTTCTCATCAGCAAATCAGTTATGGAAAACAGTGTCTGATGGCAAAAATTGTGATGTAATTGTAATGTACTATAAAAGATGTAACTTTATAAGTGATTATGTATAGCATCAAATTACTTAGGGAAATATTAAACATAAATAATATTCATATTAATGCTGTCCATAGTTTGGTTTCTTAGTCTGTGTACGACGACTTCATTGCGTCCATTGTATGGTCAACCGTGTTAAATGGTTAACAGTTTCGTATTCATGTTTAATTTACCATTTTTAGAGGAAACAATAAACGTGCCATTACGAGGAAGATGTAAAATTATAAAAACCGTTGAATTGAACGTCAAAATGAGTTATTTGTACAGTAATGGCATTGTATATTCTTCAAGTAATTACTCAAGAAAAAGTAGTTAAATGTAGATATCATAAACTTACTGAAGCATCTGTGACATTGACTAATTATTGCTTTCCACTTTCCAGTCAAGAGGATTTATTTTATTTGTCCCTTTGATTAATCACTATTATAATCGGAAGAAATAATCGACGATTTATAAACTGATGAATTGTGTAGTGCAAGCCATATATATAATGTAGGAAGGAGGGGCCAAGGGCGAGCGCCCGCAAAAATGCCCCCTCCATAGAAGAAGGAGAGAGCCGAAATCAAGGTCTTCGAGGCTCAACGATGCTTTTTTTTATATAAATTTTGAAAAGATTGTGTAGTGTGTAAGATGCTTGTACAGTATGTGTAGTTTGTTCTTTTTCTATTTTTGTTTTTTCCCTTCTACTCCAGATGGAGAGAGTTTTTTACTTCCGGGGCTAAACCTTAACCCTAAGGAATTTTTAGGTACAGCCTAGTACTAGGCGTAAGATAGAGGTGCTGTATCGTAATATCTCCCCTACAACTTCTCCAGATGTCACACTTATGGGCAGTTGTTTCAGGAACTCCACTGTGGATTTCTTTACTGCCCCTGTTGCCCCCACTACTATTGGGATGATCTCAGGTTCCACATTCCACATTCTCCTTATTTCGTGTTTGAGTCTCTGGTATTTTAAGACCTTTTCCCTTTCATAGTTCGCCACATTCCAGTCTGCTGGGACTCCTACTTCCACCAAGAGGCACTTGTTTCCCTCCTTCTCTCTCACAACTATGTCTGGTCTGCATCCTGATACCCTGATGTCAGTTGGTATCTCGTGATCATATAGGAGCAGCACTTTGTCATTGTCTTCTATTCCTTGTGGAATATGTTCCCAGTGTTTTTCTGTTTCTAGCCTTATTTCATATTTCTTACACAGCTTGAAGTGGATTAGCTTGCAGACTGCATTGTGTCTGTCTGTGTAGTTTCCTCTGTGCAGGAGTATTTCACACCCCGATAGTATGTGACTCAGTCTCTGGGCTCTTTGAGCACAATCTGCACATCTCACTTTCATTTCTGCCCTCAATATTCCTTTTGAACCAGTTTGTCCGTAGTGCCTGGTCTTGCGCTGCCATCACCAGCCGTTCATCTTCTGGTCTCAGTGCCCCTCTTACCAGGAACTCCACGGTTTTATCCCTCTCTATGTATGCTCTGTTCAGCACGTCCTCTTTGTATACTTTGCTGAACTTGTGCTCTTCCCAGTTCTCCTTTTCTTCTGATCTTTTCTTGTTATACCTTCTTTTGATGGTGCTTATCTTTTCCATGAGAGGTTTATTTGCAATGTCTTCAAGCTGTTCAGGTCCTATGCCAGCATCCACTAGATAATCATTTGCCTTTTTTGAGAGTGATGTTGTTTGAGGCTTTTCACGTTCATGGTCTCTTACAAATCTGACTAGCCTTCCTTCTCCTTCCTTTATGTACTGTGCTAATCCTATTGTTGTGGCTTTGTGCACTTGGTCAATTAGCGCAAGCCCTAATCCACCGACCCTCCTTGGCAGGTATAGCCTTGGTGTGCATTGGTTTTTATATATGACCTTATGCGCATGGAGCAATTTTCTGGTGATCGTATCCAGTTTGTTGATTTCTTGCTGGGTCCAGTTGATTATGCCAAAACTGTATGACAGTACAGGTACCGCCAGTAAGTTTATGGATAGGATCTTATTTTTACTGTTTAGGTGAGATTTTAGGATTAGCTTTATCCTTTTTGAATATTCTTTCCGCAGTCTTTCCTTCATGATGTCATTTTCCATCTTTTCAGATTCCTCCATCCCCAGATATTTATATGTAGCCTCTTGCTCTAGTTCTTCTATCACGATATTGTCCACCCTGATGTTTTCTGATTCACACCTTTTGCCTTTCTTTAGTGTGACAGTGGCACATTTCTCAAGACCAAACTCCATCTGGATATCATCTGAGAACTTTTTGACCTCCCTGACCTCTTCTGTTAGCTCACTTTTGTTTGGGGCATATAGTTTTAGGTCATCCATGTAAAACAGGTGAGATATTTTCGGGCTGTTCTTTTCCCTTGGTCTCATTATGTAGCCTTTGTTTAGGTTATTTATTAGTTGGATGAGTGGGTTTAGCGCCAGTACAAACAAAAGGGGGGATATTGAATCACCCTGGTAGATCCCTCTCTTGATTCTCACATTGTTCACCTCTAAAGTTCCCTTACTATGATGGAGAGTTAAGTCTGTTTCCCATCGTGTCATAGCTGTTTCTAAGAAGATCCTGATGGTAGGGTGGATCTTGTATAGTCTCAATACTTCCTTCACCCAGGAGTGGGGTACACTGTCATATGCCTTTTTGTAGTCAATCCATGCCATGCTTAGGTTTCTCTGTTTCTTTCTGCTGTTCTCCAATATAGCCCTGTTGATTAACAGCTGGTCTTTTGTCCCGTACGTTTTTCTGCTGCATCCTTTTTGTTCTGGGCTTATGATGATGTTTTCTTTTGCATGGCTGTAGATTCTGTCAGCTATGACTCCTGTTAGTATTTTGTAGATTGTTGGCAAGCACGTTATTGGTCTATATTTACTTGGATTCTGGGTTTCATGGGACTTTGGTAGTAATGTTGTTTTTCCTTTTGTCAACCATTCTGGTGCTTCTTCTTCTGCTGTTACTATCTTGTTGAAGCACCTTCTTAGTTTTCCATTTAATGATGATAGCTTTTTCAACCAGAAGTTCTTAATCATGTCTGGGCCTGGTGCTTTCCATTTGCTGCTTCTTTTTATTTTTTCCTCGACTTCTTTCACGGTTATTCTGTCCATGTCCATCTCTGAGATGTTGCTCACCTTTACGCTGTTGTAAAGGCTCCCAATCCATTCTGCACCATCATTATGACTGACTTCGTTCTCGTAGATGTTCTTCCAGAAATGCTCCACTTGTTCTTTTTCAGGTGGTTTTTCTACGTTTATCTGGGCATTCTTCATCTTTCTAAATAGTTTTGTTGGGTTGTCTTCAAACATCTCATTTTGTTTCTTTTCTCTATCCAAACGTATATATCTTGCTAATCTTTTTGCCTTTGCCGACAGGTCTAGCTTTTTCCTGGCAATGCTTTGTCTGATCTTTCTTTCATTGTCCAGTCTTTCTCTTTGGATTAATACAGTTACCTTCCTCCTTCCCAGTTCAGCTCTTATTTCCCCCCTCATATGGGTAGTTAGTATTGAGATCTCCTTCCTGAGGTTACCTACTCTGCTCTCTAGTCTTTGCTGCCACCTTGGCTTCCTCTCATTTCCATTCTTTCCCTGGTTTTGCTCCTGGTTATTCTGTTTGCGTGTTTTTACTCCTGCCATCTCTGTTATGCTGACTGCTGTTGCATAATATAACCTATTTAATTTTGTGAGGTTACTCTCCTGGGGTGTTATTGCAGGTAGTACCTTGTTTGATATCTCTATATATTTTCTGACCTTATAGGTGTTCCTCAGCTTGGGCAATGGTCTTCTGTGGTTCAGTTCCTGGTGTACATCTTCTCTGTGGATTAGGATCCTCCTTTTCATCTCCTCTTCCTCAATCTCCTCTTCTATCTCTTCCACACTATCATTGCCTGGTCCTGATGTAGAGTCTCCCTCATCATATGATGGTTCACTTGGGGGAGGGGGAGGGGGTGGCAAGATGTTTGTGTGCCTGTGGTTCATTTCCACCTCCACTTCCTCCTCTTCCCTCCCTGGGCAGGCATCCTTGTCCACTTCTTTTGCGCTGTCTCTGGGAGGTGTTTCCACTACGGTACCTGGGGCTGTCTCCTTTGTTTTTTCTGTTATTGAGGGTTTCACTTGGCTTTCTGGTGTTTCAGCCAGTTTTTTTTTTTTGTTTGTTTCTTCCCTCTACCTACTGTCCCTTTGCTCGTTCTTAGTTCTTCTAGGGTGTCAGCAGTTATTACCAGTTGTTCCTGCACAACCCACATTGCCTTTTCTTTTGCTTTCTGTGCCTCATCATATGTTGGTAGTGTGGCTCTTTGTTTCCTCTCATGGTCAGTTCCTCTTTCTGCGATTGTCTTTAGGATATGATGTTTTTGCCTGATCACTTTTTTTCGGTCTACTGTATGGTCTGTGTACCGCTTCTGGAACCTGTATACCATGTAGTCATTCTCATCGAACTCCTTCCTTTCAATTGCCCATTTTAGGAGTTCGCTTTTCTCTTTTTCTGGGATCATCTGCCCTATATACAGGCTTTCTAACAGGTACAGATTTCTCTCCAGTGTCCATGTCCACTCGCTCATGGTGTTCTCATTTCCCTTTTGGACATATTCTTCTACCTCTCTTTTGATCTTTTTCATTTCATCCTTTGTGATCTCTGATTTCCCTAGTCTGATGTTTGCACTGATGCTGTGGAACCGACAGTCTGGGTTTTTTTCTAGCTTCTCCCTATCTAACACTCCTCTCTTTGTTAGCATTTCTCTGCACCTTTTGCTGGTTCCATTTTTCGGGAACTGCTCACTTGTGGCATAGGTGGTACACCACAGTATTTCTCGTTTTTCCTCCACTGACCATTGTGTCCTGGTACCCCCTCTGGGGTTGTAGGTGAAGTTAGTCCGTTTCTTTTTGTTGTTGGGTGAGATGGGGGCTTCCTGGGGTAGCCCTGTCATGTCACTTTGTGGAGGTTGCCCCTCATTTTGTATAACCCGTCCATACTGAGGGGCAGTAGTGTGGACTTGGGCCTTTTTTCCAGGGCTGGTATTGCTCGGAAGGTTAAGACCATTCCCCTGTTTGCCGATCTCCTGATAACGGTCACATGGTACTCGGCTTTTGACACCTGTGCGACCGGGCGAAGTGGCTCTGGCTGATTCACCATTACCCCTATTCACGCCGTTGGCTTTCCTTCTTAGGTTGTAGTTCATTGTGTTTCTTTTTCCGCTGTCCACGGCCTCTTATTCTTGTATTCGAGGCTTCCCTGCTGATTTCCCAGTAGGGGGCTTCCCGGGGGACGCGTCTGGTAGGCTGGAATAGAGGGAGAAGCGAGTGTTTGAGCATGCTCACAGAATAAATGAGACACGGAAAAGATCAGCTAAGGAGGACAGTGACAGGAGAAACGGGTGTTCCAGCACTCTCTGTCTCCTACATAACGTCCACCCCGGGAGTATATATATATATATATATATATATATATATCAGTGGCGTGCGGTGATTTTTCGTCAAGGGGAAGCAATTCAACCAAAAACAACAAAGATTATATAAAATAAAAATAAAACTTTAAAATACTCGTATATAATAAAAACAAAACACATATAATCATCTACTTGCTTTACTTATAGGTTAATTCTATTGTTTTTCTTTTTTATTAAATATATCTATTATTTCTTCATAAAAGGCATCGGTTTTCATATCCTTAAGAAGCTTTTTCTCAATTGAGATTAAAGCTAAACTTGCAAGCCTTTCTTACCCTTGCGCATTTCTAGCGTAGTTACGTATTCGCTTTAAATGAGAGAATGACAGCAGACAGCACGTAAAGTTGCCAGATATTTCAAGAAAATTAACTATAAGATCTGGACAGCGATTTCTAAATTGCTTCCTTTTTGACATAGGGAAGGATAAAATAACGATAAATATATATTCTTTTTCGCTTAACATGGCCATGGAATTTTTTAGTAGAAAAACTATATATGAAACTTGTTGTATTCAATAAATACTACATTATTAAACATTAAATTAGTTTTTAGAATGGAAAGAAACAATTTGTAACAGTAAAAAAAAAAACGAAAGTCATTGGGAAAAAGGATGCATTTCGTCAATTGTTGTCCAACTCGAGATTTTTTGCGTCGGCTTTCTTAAAGGTTTTTGCACGAACGGCAACCAATGTATATACTATGTATCCACCTGATTACCAATCAAATGCTATAAATAGTATAATAAAATGATTTTGTACAAATTATTAACACATATTGAACTGTTTAAACTTTAAAGTATAATATAGCATTTTCATCTTTCTTTGAATAGGGAAGCATTGCTTCCCTTGCTTCCATGGACCGCACACCACTGAATTATATATATATATATATGTATAGAAACGACGTAATTATAGAGGAGTGTTCTGCACACGAGGAAGAGAAATAACGAACAAATGAAAAATGAGGTAACCGCCCGGGAATCGAACCCAGGATCTTCCGATTGCCGGTCAGATATGCTATCCACTACACCACAGGCCTCGATCAGTCAGAAGTCGTAATTCTCCTACATAGGGCAGAAACCAATGCCTTGAGAGGGCACCCTCGCAATTACGTCGTTTCTATACATTAATATACTGCGTGGTCATTGCAGTTAAATATATATATATATAATTACTTGTAATTGCAGATAAAATTAAATAAGAAACGTAAAAATTCAGCCCTTGCGGTTCCACGTATGCAGTTATGTACATTCAGTGGTTATTTTCAATTTGGGAGTGGAAAGAAGAAAATAGACTTGAATTAATGTTTAATTTTTATGCTGTAAAGTCAGAAAATTCCGCCGTCTGTTTTGCAAATAATTTGCAACTAAGAAAGTAAAAAAGAAAATACCCATGAATTTTTTTTTTTTTTTAACTTGCTCCTGAATGTGATGCTTTTCCTCTTTGAAGTGAGAGCACGCATTAGATGTTGTTTTATAATTTAAACTTTTTAAACATCCGCAGGAAATATGACTTCAGTTTAGTTTAATTTTTTTCTTTTTAGAATTTATGTAACTTTTTTTTAGGTTAATATTTAAAATCGATAACAAAAACCCACTCTAATAGACAGAGTTTATTTCCACAACAGTTTCGATGCCTACTGGCATCCTCTTCGGGTGAATACAGAAAAACGATGGGTTTTTATTATCATATTTTGACCTTCACGTAGAAAAAAGAAGTTTTTTTGCATTTAAAATCGAGTTATTTACCATATTTTCTATTTTCGTGAAGTAGTTGGAAGAAACAGATAGATTCCAGTAAAAACAAATTGGATCACCTGAAGATCAGGGCCCCACCCCCCCATGTATTCTGATTTTTTGCTTTATAGTACCGAATATAATAAATTAAATTGAATGCCCGGTTAGGTCAACTGTACGCCCTTGAGGATTGGTTAAGTCGTGATATTTTCGTTAGTTTTAACGAAGATATCATTTTGTAATTGAGGCTGAGGCCCCTGCTCTTCAGGTGATCCAACAAATCTTCCTCTAATTCAGTTTGTCAATTGAATATTACTTTCGGTTGAACCAAAATTTGTACCTTAATTTATGTTCGTTGAATTGATATTAAGTGATATTATGACAGGATCCGTATGCAACTTTGTATTGTAGCTTTGTTCGTGTTTCAGTTATTTTTGGTTGACACTTGATTGATGAATGACATTGTAGGCCTTTATAACACACACACACACACACACATACACACGCACACACACACACACACACACATTGTGTGTATATATACTTTTAATCCAACATTTCAGGTTAGTTACTCATTTTATGTACATAGAGGCCTACGAGTGCGTGGGGATAATATACTTATGGCATGTTAACACAACGAAAAATTTGGTCGTAGTAATGGGTCTTCCCACGCATTGTCATACACATTTTAGTCTTCGTTCAGGAATGAGGAATCCGGAAGTGAGAATCTCAAAGGCGGCATTCTTAAATCGATCTATTCCCACTGCGCAATTTCCCCTTTAATTTAGACTTATCCTAGAAAATACCTTTCGGGACCGCAATTGTATCATGGTTTCTTTTCACTTTTTCTCAAATCTGGAAACTTTTCTCAAATCTGGAATTCTCACTCGCCAAGTTGGAGAATCGGAATCGCGATGAGGGGGAAGTAATCGTAGTAATGATTACTATAAAGACAAAAATGATGATAGTATTTAATTAAACTTTATAAATGCAACCCGCTTAACTTTAATTCAACAGATAAGCTTTTAAACACTCATAAAACTCTATTAAATTTGAACAAAAGTTTGTTCAGATTTCAGATTAACAAAGTTTAGTGTTCAAAATGATGACTTCCAGTTTCGTTAGAAGTGAACTAAACAAATGGTGTTACTTTAAAATAAATTTTGTTTACATTAAACACATATAAGATTTTATTCACTTTGAATTGGATTTGACTTCGTGTAGGAAATTTGAGAATGATTAATTCCAAGTAAATATAAACTTGTATGCGTTTAATCTGGAGGGTGGGCAAAAGGTCTGGGCACCCCTTCAAAATAAGATGGTGTACTTGAAAGAAAGAATTTATTGCATATTGACATTTTTAACATTTAATTTAATTTTTAAGTTTACAAAAATTTACTAAAATGCGAAAAATTAGATACGTAAATATGAGATACGTAAAAATTAGATATGTAAATATTTTGAGGGGGTGCCTAGAATTTTTGCTCACCTTATACATCAAATTTATGTTGAAATAACATAATTTATTTAGTTTACCTTCAATAAAAATGCGTCTGATAATTTTTAACGGAACAAATTTTTTAAAATCTAAACTCCAAACAAATTTTGTTTGTTTAAATACGAAATTTTTATTTTGAGTGAACCACAGATAAGATTTTTTATTATTAAAATATTTTTTAAAAATAAAGAAATGCGATAAAAGGAAGGCAAGCATTGATGATATCAAAGTATTTCAAAGTCTGTCTCAAACATTTTCATTCTTTCAATTTATTTCTGAACGTTTCAATGTTTATTTTGGAAAATAAAATGCTGCAAAATTTAGGCAAATCGAAAAGAACAAAAGAAAGTTTTTTTTTTTTTTTTTTTTATTATTATTATTATTTTTTTTGCTGCCCAAGATTATGACTGAAAATCTTTGGATTGGACGACAGCTGTTGTTGTCTGGTGCGGATTCTTCCCCCCCCCCTTTCGTCCCACCGTTCCTTCGGGCTCTTCCACCCCTTACAACGAGTGACGGGGAAATAAGTAAGAATTCTTTTAAATTATTGGTCCAATAAATGGCTTTCACCAACCAAGCGTTTGGAATATATTTCAAATAGAAATTTATGAATTCACGTTACTCACACTGATTTATACAAACCTCAAAGGGTTATATATATATATATATAATATATATATATATATATATATATATATATATTATATATATATATATATATAATATATGCGCCCGTCCCCTGTATTCAGATGCTGTAGCCACCCATGGTTCGAATCCCATGTAAAACTATGAGTCCACTCCGTCACATAACCTTTGAAGGGGGTTTATCAAACCCAAATCTATCCCAACTTCATCTACTTCATTCTAACCATAGTTGAAGAAATGAAAGTCTATTTTGCCCCAGTCATTCTACTGTAATTATCTCCTGCTTCTCAAAAGTACAAAAAAACAACTTTTGCTACGCTGATTAAATGATTAATTATTTATTTATAGACATCTCCTAATCAGTTTCGTTTTAAAAGGTCCAACCCTACGTATCTATGTATTGAAGGAAGCTATTTAAATATACTAACAGGAATTCAACTATTTATTGTTGTTTCTTGGATATAAGCAAGGCATATGATGGGATGAACCACAATATTTTATTAAAAATCTAGAGGACAGGAAAGTTACTCTGTACAGGGTGGCCCATAAGTCCCAATCGGTTTTAATTAAAGTGAAAATCCATCTGGCGGAGCTCACACTGATGTAATCGATTACTAAGGAAAGAATATTTGTCGAGATGGTTATATTTTGCATTTTGAATCAATAAATATGTCTAAACTTATTATAAACTTTTTACGTTGTTTTATTTTTTGTATTTTTGCTTTAATTATAACCTATTGGGACTTATGGGCCACTCTGTATATGTTAAATACAGGGTGTACATAAAGTCAGGATCTATTTTTGTGAAACACTTGGAAATTATATGGAAT